>JAJKFI010033060.1:7934-40232 GCA_029204185.1 Lerista edwardsae | reverse complement strand
GCGCGGGCACCCCGGCTTCGGAGGGGGTGCCCGCTTGCCTGGGGGGGGTGCTGGGTGCCTAGGCGAGCCGCGGAGGGGCGCACCACCCGGAGGGAGCCCCCGCAGCAGGCAGGCAGGCAGCGACGCGTCACGGACCGCCTGTCAATCAAGCGGTAAGTCCCGCCTCGCGTTCCGGCGGCTCGTTTGTGAAGGACACTACTGCCTGTAAGGTAAAGTTATGGTACTTTCCACATACAGGCATGCCCCAGTATCTACTGGGGTTCTGTTCCAGACCCCACCGTGGATACCTGAAGCTGTGGATACTGGGAATTCCTTTTTAAAGATAGGTGAACAACAGTGGTTTTGCTGCAGCAGGGTAAGGAAAAAGGGATTGGTTTAATGCTCCACTACCTTTATAAAAGGCATCCCAGAATCCATGGTATCTGTGGATAACTGAAGCTGTAGATAGCAAATCAGTGGATACTGGGGCACCCCGTACAGTGTAGGCAGCAATTTTGGGGTTATTTTTTTGAAACACCCTCTTTTGCTATTTTTAATTGAGATTTATAACAGGTTTGGGTAACAGGTATCGTGGTTCTTGTATCAGTAGATGCCAAAGGCATCTAAGATGAAACTAATCTTCACACATCACTGATAGACAGGAAAACAGATAGGGACAGATAAGTCACACAGCTCCAGAATCCATGTTAGGACATTGTACTCTGCCTCTGGTTGGGTCACCTATTAGTCCATGATCCAGGGCCTCAGATTTTGGCCATCAGTACCACTACCCCTTCCCCTGGGGAAACTACCCCTTCCCCTGGGGTAAGTCCTATGTAGCCCTATGGGGCTATTCGGACTTGCACCTACTATTGAGCAGGCGCAAGTGCAAGCAGCCTACAGCGACCCAGATTGTGGCTGTGCAGCCCAGGGACAGGGATTAGGATCTGGCTCCACCCCTTCCCCAGACCGTCCCACCCATGAAGCCGCCCTTCCTCTGCCCTCACTCCATTCCATTCCACCTCCCTGCCCCTCCCACCTTACCCTTGCACTGGCTGTGTCCAGCCAGCATGGGGCAGCTTACCTGCTGCTGTCCGCTGCACCACTGGGTCAGTGCGAGTGCTCATGCCAACCCAGCGCGTCCTAGGCTGGTGCGAATATGCCTTGTGCATCAGGGCCGATGCAAATAACATGTGTTGGCCTAGGGCATTCTTGGATTGCACCCTCAACCTGTCACTGGAAAGAAATGAGAACAAATTATAAATGAATCAGTCTGTTGGCATCTTGATATCAATGCACTGATTACTAGACTAGAATGGAAGAGAATGAACATTTGTGTTCTTTTGTCCCAGACGGTAGGACTAGTTCTAATGGGCTTAAGGTGCAAGAGAGGAGGTTTTAGCATATTTTGCTGAAATACCAGGAAGCATTTCTCAGTGGTAAGAGCAGCTTGAGAATGGGACTGATCCTGGGGGAAGTGGTGGCTGTTCCCTTGCTGGAGTTCTTCAAGCAGAGGCTCAGCAAGCATGTTTTGGAGACGCTGTAGAGAGGATTTTTCTGCTTCAAGCTTGATTCTGTCAGTTTAGCAAGTGGTACAAAGATGTGCAGGTTTCTCTGATCGTGAAAATAGGCAGCAGCGTTAGAGAATAATTTCAGCAGGGGCAGCCAAACATGCTTAATACAAGAGCCCTTTAGGGTGCGCTTCAGTTATTCGAGAGCCACAAGAGAGATGTTTGAGAGTCACAATATTGAAGTATCATTTCAATTCAAATATATTTACCATGATAAGTAAACATACTTTAATCCAATGAATTCTCAATTTAGGCTTGATAATAAACAATTATAAAGTGTGAACATTTATTTACTTTGTATATTAATTGTGATGCAACAAGGAGCTCAGCCAACATATTTCCAAGAGCTGCACATTACATTCCAGAGAGCCGCATGTGGCTTACCACCCACGGTTTGGCCACCCCTGGGCTCTAGCCCTCCCCACCCCAGCACAACTGTAGAATTCTCACCGTTTGCAGTGGTAAGGCGGGAATGCAGTGAAAAGGTGTTGAGCCATGCAGGCCTGTCACCTTCATCCCACTTGCCAAAAATCGTGGAACACCTTGGTTCCCTCCAGGTGGTACAGCTAACCCCTTGGACCGCCGACTAGATGATCGCCTAATAAGTCTAAGCCTAAGGTGGAACTTAAATCTAGGTATCCCAGTTGGAAGTCTATCTTTATTGGAGCAGAGATTCTTTGGAAAGTACCATGTACATGGATGGCACAATATAAATAAATAATACTAATAACTGCCTAACTGCCTGGCTCATGAATTCCAAAGTAAGCCTTTCTTGAGCGGGAGGAGTTTCTCTTTGTTAAAGGACAGCAATTTAGAAATTTATAGTCTCATGATCATCCCCCTGGCAAGTTCTCTGCTCTCCAGTGAAACAGATCAATTGGTCCAAACTTCTGGCAGTTTTCAATCACTGTGTTGCAGTGTCTGCGGGTGTGCTGTGGGAGTTTGAGTGGGCAGTGGGGGATGTGAGCCCTTCTCCCCACCACTGGCAGCGTAGTGTGCCTTGTCAGGAAATGATGGTGTGCCTTGACAATTTGAGCATCTGTGTCCTGTGAGATGAAAACAGATTGAAAATTTCTGCTCTCGAACAGTGGTTCCCAACTGTGGGTCAGGACTGACCAGTGGATTGCGAGCCAATTTCAGGTGGTTCGTGAAGCATCTCGAGCAGCCATAGAGCACCTATACTAGAGCAGCAGCCTTGCTTGTGTCAAGGTTGTAAATAGGCTTTTTTCTTTCTATTGGAAAGAAAATTTTTTCACTTTGCTATTGGAAAATGACTGAGAAATAACCCAACTTATTGCTGCATTCTCCGGAAAGCAGCAGGCACATTGCTGTCACAATGATGGCACTTCTGGCCATGACATCACCTCTGGTGGGTCCCGGACAGATTGCCATTCTAAAAAGTGGGTCCTGGTGCTTAAAATGTTTGAGAACCACTGCTCTAGAAAGAAACAAGTCCTTCCCATAAACATTGCCTGCATGTGGAAATGAAGACTCTGTCAGGACAGCTTACTTGGAGACCAACAAACAAAAATTGGTGCTTTTTGAACAATAGTTTTGTAAGCAGATAGCATCAGGGGAGAGTCGGTGTTCAGGGAGTGTCGGGAAATACATTAACTCATATAAAAACTGGGACTTATGAAAATGAATTGTTGGTGACTTCCTTTAAAACGAACCACAGAAATGGATGCAGAGATCTTTCTACAGAACAGTGAGCTACGTGAGAAAATATATGAAGATACACAAGCACATGCTTCGTATTCTGTGCCACCATATCCTGTTGTTTTCATATGAGGCGTAACTAGCTAGCCAGCCTGTGCTTTGTTGGACTCTTCCAATCATCCGCATCCCCCTTCAGGCTCAAATCATAATTAGAGTCCATGGACAAGGAGAAAAACTTTCCCACCCCAAAGGGAAATGAGAGGCTGTGTTGCTGAGGCAGCCAGCCCAAGTCATAATATAATCTTAGAAGAATGCAGCTCCCTGGAGGAAAGGAAGTTCTAAAACTTCAGCGTTTGGAGCTGTGAAAATAGCCGTTGCTTGTTTGGCTGTGTGATCCCGGCTTCTGAAATGCCAGGGTGCTGGAGGGGTCAGAGTTAGGAACAGAGGAAAAGAACCTTCTCACAAACAAGGTGGATTGTGTGTGTGTGGGGGGGGGGGTGTTCCCCACAGCGGGGTGGGAATCGTTAACATCCCAATGTCTGCTTGCACTGAAATTTGTGATCATATTAAGGGTTTGTGCAGGTTCAAATATTTGATTGGTCCCAGACAAGTCTAGCTTTTTTTTTTTTCTGGGCCCTTCCAATAGGGTTTCAGTGGATCAGCAAGGGGGCAATATAGAAAGCTTGCAAAGCAGCATTAAATGGGAATAAGGGGGGCAAAGAAGGGGGATGCTTAAACAAAGAAAGAAAAAGTTGCAGGACTTGGTCCAAACCAGATTGCATGGAAAAATATGTGATTCAAAAACGGCAGATAATTCAAATCCCAGTGTGATTAGGAGGAGTCAGTGTGAACCTTCAGGGCAGAGATGACAGTGGAACTTTTTTTTTATGACATGTGTAATTGTTGTTGTTAGCAAATGTTGCCCAAAATAGTTTGATAGTCTGTCATTTTTGAGCAATGAAGCAGGAGTGCCTGCAAAATACTGAGCAAACATAAGGAGGTAAGGGAGCATCTGAAACTTTCAAGGGCAAAAGGGGACAAATGAAGGCAGAGGGAGAATAGGCAATGAAACATGGTGAGACTTCAAAAGCAGGAGAAGATACACAGAGGAGGAAGAGAAGGGAAGGCCCTAAAAGATCAAACAAGGTGTAGGAGTGCCAGGAAAACCCCATCACTTCCTTTCTCAGTTATGCTTTTGTGGCTGGAGATGACCACCAGCCACTGCTGTTCTTGCCTGGATTAGCTTTGTACTGCCACCAGTGCACCTTCCACTGTCTTCATATTCCCTAGGGCAGTGTTATTCAAACTGTGGGTCGGGACCCACTTGGTGGGTCGGGACCTGGTGCCTGGTAGGTTGCAGAAAGCTAGGAGCAGCCATCTGGGAAACTGCAGACCTTATTCTTGCTATATTCCTTTTATGATTGTTAAACATTTTGAATTTTTGAGTGCGGGTTTTTTAAAATTTTGTTTTTAGTTCAGTGCGTTTACATAGTACCTTACCCTAATATTGCTTTCTGTCAGGGATGTTTCATGGTTGTCCAATTGCTGCAGTCCAAGAATGCCAATTTACATTTCAGGAGTGTCATTATGTTACAATGACAGCACTTCCTGCTTGATGATGTCACTTCCTGCCACAACATCACTTCCAGGTTAATGACATCACTTCCAGTGGGTCCCAACACGAGTGCTATTCTAAAAAGTGGGTCCTGGTCTAAAACGTTTGAATGCCACTGTTCTAGGGCTTAGGCCATTGCTTTTCAACTAGCGGTACTTCACAGTATGGTAGGTGGTACCTCACTCAATGGTTTTGGTGACCATTTGACACTATCTCACCTGATCTGGCCCTTATTAAAGTGGCTGGGACAGTGACACACCAGTAAGCAAGCTGTGGCTGTTCTGCTGCCTGGTCCTTCCAAAGAGGCACAGTTTGAGGGTGTAGAACAGTGTAGAGAGCACTTCTTGCTTGCTGCAGGGACAACCGTGATGCAAGCCACCTACTCTTTTGTGCAGCTGCATCTGTGGTAGTGGTGGTAGTACTCACAGAAGTGGTACCTGCCAACAGTGGTACTTAGAAAAGTGTTACTTGCAACCAAAAAAGTCTTGCCTTAGGCCAAACCTACAATAAATTCTATCTTTCAATATGTTATGTGTACAGATAAATCTGTTGAACTGGCACAGTGATCAGGAAACCTGATCATATGAAAACCACAATGGGTCTCGAATCCTTTGCCACCAACCAAGGGCACCTCCTGAAGTAGACAACCTAGCAAGATGCATAGTGAAATGGATGCATGTAGTCATTTTGGATATGATATTGCCGCATGTTTTTATTTTATTTATTTATTTGAAGAATTTATACCCCGCCTTTCCCATGCTGAAGCAAATGCCCAAGGCGGCTTACATGAGCAGGCTAGTCTAAACCATCATTTTTTTCAATGGGGTTTTTCCAAATCTACAGTATTCTTGTGATCTGCCAATCCTCAGGCCCAGACGTTGCCTTCACAGTGTGGTTCTCTCCTCTGGCTGCTGCCATCAAGCCTCTGCAGGCAATTGCAAGTCACGCCTGGACAGGTCCTCAAGGTTGTATTCCCTTCTTTGCCGGATGGCCTCCTCACACACTCCACCACAACTCTCCCTTGCAGTGAGCTAATCAGCTCCACAGCGACTCTGTTCTGCCACCACAAGTACTGCAGCTTGTCACAGCCTGGCATTAGTCTCCCATCCAAAAGCAAACTGCAGATTTTCCTGCTTAGCTTCAGGCAGTACCAGTAGCTCAGCCATCAGTCCACACCTGCCCTCATGTTAGACTCATGAAGTCTAAGAATGCCGGGTGCAAGGGATGGCGGCAAGATGACAACAAGACATCTTGTTGTCTCTTGTGCTCCCTGAGGCACATGATGGGCCACTGTGTGATACAGAAAGTTGGACTAGATGGGCCTTTGGCCAGATCCAGTAGGCCTCTTCTTATGTTCTTATGATGTTAAGATACTCCAGCAGAACTGTACACATTACAGTGTGCAAAGTTACCCATTGAGATCTAGAAAAAAGTGATTTAAAGACAGCAGAGAAGTCCAGACCACAACCATTTTCTGGGTAATTTGTGGCTCACAATTCATTGTGAAATATTACTGCTGCTTTATGTTATCAGTATTGTGGAAGCTGGGCATAATTGCATCTGTGTCTTGCCATCGACAAAGGCGTTTTGCCCTTCATAGAAGTTTATAAGACCATATGAAAATTTAGCCCTGAATAGATTCATACATTTTAACAGCCAGGATTATTTGGTTGCACTTGAGTTACAGGGATAGATTCCACATTTCAGCCCTCTTGGGGATAGTATTCACTTGTTTATCCTGTATGGGATGTGATATAATGCTGGGCCGGGAGATAACATGGCAAATAAAGACTCTTTCAAGCACCAGTTCTTGAAGCTGTAACATGATCTCAGTGTGGAATAATCATGAAGACAAATGGGCAAATGTAAACCCAGAAAAAAGTGAATGGAGTTGGTCAGAGGCCTTTTTAACAACACATTTTCTGTAGTGGGATGAAAGGGTTGGAAAGGATACCCTTTCATTCCTGTCGACTTGTATTTAGATTGTATTTAGATAACTTTCCAAAGCTGGTGTTCATGAAGTATGACTTGATTAAAAAAAAAAGTAATCAGAATTCAGGATTAGTAATGTGTGACTGCATTCACCTCTTCATAGCAAACCTTGGAATTTAGATTGGCCACCTACTGGTTATTAAACCTGACCTTGTTTGTGGCTAGCACACACACACACACACACACACACACAGAGAGAGAGAGAGAGAGAGGGGGGGGGGCAATCAATCCACAACAAAGAGCAATTGTTAGCCATGGGATTAATATGATTCCTTACTTCGTTAAGATTGCCCAGGCTCAAGAAAGGGTGGTACATTGGAGAATAGGGATGTAATAACCCTGTTTGTATCAGGTTGGATTTCCTGGTGTCTTTTATGTACAGAAACTGATTTGATGGATACAAGCTGCCTCAGGTGAAGCACCAAGGGTTGAAGAACGCTTAGACTGATTTGATGATGCTGTGGTATGGCAGTTTTTAGAATGCACATGTCTGATGTTAACAAGATGCATGTGGTCATGTGCTGTGATCTTATTTTGATAAATAACAAAGCGCCTTTACTCGGTTACTAATATCCTGTGGTTTTGGGGGGGGGAGAGATGAAAGGGGTCGGGAGCTTGTAGTGTACCTTACGTTACTTTTTGGTACATTTGTCAAATAAGCATGCCATTGTCACACGTCAAGGCAACTCAGGGCATGCAGATTTCACGCCCTTGGGGCTTTTAATTTTGTGCACTTGTGTATAGCAATCATTGAAGGAACACCTAGTGTTACAACAGATTAGGAACTTCAGCAACACTAAGGAGAACCAGTGGTGATCCTACAGGAGGGGCAACATACCAAGTCTTGCAGGAGCCTGAGCTTCTGTGTCCCTCCCCCTCCCCTTCAGAGCCATTTGTGGTTTAGAGAGCAAAGCTTCCGAGCTGCGAATGGCTCTGGAGGCAAGGGGGAGGGGCCGTGATACACAGAAGTGCAGGCTCCTGCAACACTTAGCGTTTTGCCCTCTCTTTAGGAATGCCACTGAGGAGAACTTGGTCCTTTGTTGAAGAAGGCAGCGCACTGGGAAGGACAAGAACATAGCCTCACGCCATACAGGGTTGGCAGATAGATTCCTGGAAGAGCCAAGCGTGGCTTGGAAGAGAGTACTGAAGAGCTTGTTGGGAAAGGAGCTTTGGCTGGGCACAAAGCCCTGGTATCCCACACTCTCATTGGGAGTAAAGTGATCCTTATGCTCCCAACAACCTAATTTGTGGCTTTCGTGGGCACACGTGCAGCAGATGTGAAATCGGAGGGAATTGTTTTGCCCTCGGCTATCCCCTGCTGCTTGCCTTGCCTTGCGGCTCGGAGCTCAACATTGCAGCACGGCTTAGTGGGCTTTGATTTGCAAAGGAAAAGCCTTTCCTGAGATTGAAACTTTTTTTCTTTTTCCTTATGCCAGATGGCAAGCTGGTTTGTGTCAAAGGGAGAGAGGTGAAAATGAGAGGGTGCCAAGATCCAAGTCGCTCTCGAGTTGAAGGGAGTCCACCCTTCTGAGACAATGTACTGGAAGGATGTGACTGGGAGGGACTTGAGCTGGAGAGTTCCGCTCACTCCAGGCAGTGGGAAAAGGGCTGCAGTCTGGAGGAAGGAGGTGGAACCAGGGAGAAAGTCAGCCGATGAAATGTTTTTGCCTGGTGCCTTGAAGCTCCGCTGAAGGAGAAATCTCACAGCACTTCGGTATGTGAGGTGCCAATTGTGCTGGGCTGAACAGTGCTGCTTAAGATAGAAGCTTTGCCCTGAAGTTGGCTGTACAATATTTTATTTGAGGCTGACTTGGATTCAGCACCTATACCAGCCATTTTCAGTCACTATGCCGTGAATGGTCCCCAGGTGTGCTGTGGGAATTTGGGAGAGTGTCATTGCTTTGGTGACACTATCTAACCATCTCATCCTCTGCCGCCTCCTCCTCCTCTTGCCTTCAGTCTTTCCCAGCATGAGGTCTTTTCTAAAGAGAGAACATGAATTTGGGCTAACTCTGGAAGCTAGAGGAGGACAGGGAGGCCTGGCGTGCTGTGTCCATGGGGTCGCGAAGAGTCGGACACAACTTAGCAACTGAACAACAAGTGTGCCATGAGACGAAAAAGGCTGAAAATCACTGGCCTATAGGCTGGCTATTTCTGTGGTTCGTGGGTTGCTCATGCTTGAAAAAACAGTACTTGCTCAGCGACAAAATTTGGTTTGGTCATGTGAAGACTCTTTGAATTAGAATCATTAGGATAAGTTAATTGCCTTTTGTTAGTGATGGCACTTCTGTAGCGAAGAAAGTATCACGGAATCTTAGGGCATCTTTCCACAACGTTCTCCCCCTCCCACCTGTGCTGACTTACCAGCACTAACGGATGTGGATGGACTGGAGGTGCACAGACCCAGACGCTTGCCGTTGTGGCTGGCAGAATGGCATGTTGCACTTTGCAACAGCCATAAAAGACCTTAGGCAGCCAGACTGCTTGTTCCAGCAGTGTACGGCTCTATCAGGATTGGGCCATAAGTTAACATCTCAAATAAGAAGTGAGAGGACTCAAGCCTACCAGAAACTGGTAACTCATAACCCCTAATGCTGTCTGCATAGCCAGGCGTGGCACGTAAGTGCGTGGTCTGCTCTGAGCACATGGGCTGGTAGAGATTGTGGGTGGCAGCCACCATGTCACTGCGGACAGCGTGTATAAAAGGGACCTAAGTCATCCTTCTTGGATGCAAGGTATTGAATGTTTACTATCATTATGCTTTCCAGGGGTGCGATTGCTAGCCAGTGAAGGCACTCAGTTACGATCATAAAGGCTGTATAAAAGACTGTACATGAAAAAAAAGCTCCCTTGGCCTCATAATCCATGCAGCAGTACATGAGCACCTGCTCCACTAACCCCCCCCCCCCCCCCCCCTGCCTTAAGGGGGGTATGGGAGTTAATGCTTCCATAAGTAGATGCTTCTCAGCAATCTGTGTCTTGGCTGGAGCACAAACAATTCCAGCAAAGCTCTTCGTGCACCATCCGAGCTAAAGCTTAGGACCTCTTTGAAGATGGTCTCAGGACCCAGAGCTGCTAGATCCCCACCCATTCAGGCCTGCAATATTCTTTGCAATCCTTGCTGCACCAAATTCACCAAGTCCTTGCTTGGTGGATGGTAGTTGAAGCGCCAAGCGTTGGCATTATCCACTTGCTCCACCCACCAGATGCAATGGCTAGTGGGACTGGCCAGGTTCTGTTTATGGAGCATTGGTTCCAACCTGGAGACAGCAGGGGAGCATAAAGAACAAAGGGGACTGTGTTAAGCAAGGGGCTCCCAGCCAACCCCCCTTCTTCATACATAGTGGTTTTCAGATTGACTGTTCAAGTACATATTAAAAAAAGCAAGGTAGGTATTAATTCAGGTCTAAAGTTCAGGATGGGGATCTGAGTCCTATTCTTAGCTCTGCTTCTCACTTCCTGGCTGAAATCCCAGCTTTGCTAAAGTCAATAGGAGTTTGCCACTGCCACCTGTGAGGCCAGGATCTATCAGCACTTTGCTATGCAGGTGGGTTTTTTTTTCTTTTGTTTTCAGGAGCCACTTCTGTCTTGCTGCTACTATAATGAAGGCCTACGTAAATCCTGCTTCAGGGCACAATCCTACCTTGAGTTAGGCCTGCACAAGTTAAGCCAGCTAAGTTTGGCCAGCATAAGGGCCATTGTAAAACGCGTTTGGACTACTCTCTGAGTCAGAGAGGATGACGCATGTCTGTGTGCAGGCCTCTCTGACTTCGAGAGTGGTCCAAACATACTTTACGGTGTCCCTTGTGCCAGCCAAACTTGGCTGGCCTAACTGTGCCAGCCTAACTCCAGGTTAGGGTTGTGCTCTCAGTGACTTGATGCAAAGGCAAAGTAGGAGCAGGTTCCCTCCCCCAATTTTGACTTGGTTGACTAGCTATAATTTGTGGCCAAGTTGTTGACCTCCACCCTAGTCTATATATGCCTCAGAACGATGGAAGGGGAAGTCATGCTACTCTTTGGAGCAGGCAAAGCTCTTCTGCTTCCCCAGAAGGTTGGCAACATAGTATGATAAAGCCCACTCTGAATTTCTTAAAACGCAGCTGACAAACCCGGGACCTCGTTATTCAACTGGGCGGGAGGGAATTATGTAGGCAAAAATGATGTTCCTTTCCACTGTGGTGTCTGAGGGCACACCTCCAGCCCCTATCTGGAACTGCCACTCCCCACACTTGCTGTTTCCCCCCGAAGCATTTTTAAACATCACTTTCGGTTTTTAACCAAAAACTGGAAATGATGTTTTAAGGCCTTATGGAAGCCTTAGAAGGCTTTCTAAGGGCTGGAAAGGCCATGCACAGCTCCAACCCTCAGAACATCTCCAGGTGATTTCTCTCTCAGTGGCGTTTCTACAGGGATAGCAAAGCTCTAAGTTTTGCAAGAAGCCTTACCTTGCAGTGGAAATCACTCCTCTCCTGCACCGTTTTAGCCAATCCTCACAGGGAACAACAACATCTTGGCGTTGCTTACTGGCTACAACAGCAAGGGAGAGAAGGGATTTACATGACAGGGTAAGGCTCCTTGCCTTAGAGCTTTGCCACCCCTGTAGAAACGCCTCTGCTCTCTCTCTCCCCCCTCCCTCCCTCCCCCCCTCTCTCTCTCAGAGGGGAGAGAGAGAGAGAGAGAGAGAGAGAGATCTGAAATAATTGTTGTTGTTCAGTCACTAAGTCGTGTCCGACTCTTCACAACCTCATGGACCACAGCACGCCAGGCCTCCCTGTCCTCCACTAGCTTCCAGAGTTCACCCAATTACATGTTCATCGCTTCGGTGACACTATCTAACCATCTCATCCTCTGCCGCCCCCTTCTCCTTTTGCCTTCCATCTTTCCCAGCATGAGGGTCTTTTCTAAAGAGTCCTCTCTTCTCATGAGGTGGTCAAAGTATTTGAGCTTCAGCTTCAGGATTTGTCCTTCCAGGGAGCAATCAGGCTTGACTTCCTGGAGGATTGACCGATCGGATCTCCTTGCAGTCCAGGGGACTCTCAAGAGTCTTCTCCAACACCATAATTCAAAAGCATCTATTCCTCGGCGCTCTGCCTTTCTTATGGTTCAGCTCTCACATCCATACATTGCTATTATTGCTATTATTATTGTTATCATTGCTATTATTGAAATAATAGTGTTCCTCTACTAACCAACAAGGTCAAATTATCCATGTTGGAATATCATTATATGCACATTGGCTGCAAACCAGGGACAATGTCACCCAGCTCAAGGTTGTGTGCAATTAGTAATCAGTAATGTTTGGGGAAAGCACATCCTCAATCTCACTATCCAGGGGTGACAGGAAATATATTGGACAGTGTGTATCTGGGTGTGTAACGTCATCTCTGCTGCTTGTTATTGACGGGGTAGGTTGGCCCTTCCAGCTTTTGGATGAGTGCCTGGAGAATACTGAAGTGAGCTCCTGTGCTCTATAGAGCTAAGGCTGACCCAGGATTTCTGAAATATTGACCACTGTTCCCTTCAGAGGCAGGTTGCATTTTCCTCAGCACAGAGCCTGGTAACTAGAATTTGGGAGGCATTGGTGAAAGCAAGCCAGGAAGGGTTTTTGCTCTCAGGTCTCAGAGCTGTCAGCTCAAGGTGTCTGTGGTCCCACCGGGATCCTAATTGTCTGACGGGACTTTGAACTGGGGTCTGTCCAGGCTCAGGAGACAATCAGTGCTGGAACACGCCCTACTCAATTCTGTATGAGTAACATAAGACTTAAAAAGAAACACCTTGTGAATGGTTTCTAATACTGTTCACAGCAAGCTGTCTGTCTGAGGCGTCGAGCCATTATCCAAAGTGTGGGTCGAGTCATTATCCACATTATCCACCTCGAGGGCAGCACTGGCATGCAATTTGGCTGAATTTGGAAGCCCTCACCAGATTTGTCTTCATGTTATTGTTCCGTTCTGTTCCTGTTTAATTGCAGCTTTCCTGCAGATCACAGGTTATATAAGAACCTAGACGTTTCCTGATTACTGTCTAGGAGGGTATCAGAGCTTTACCTTCGCATGATGTGTTTGGCCTTCAGAAGACAATGAAGTGCCCATATCGAGAGAGAGAGAGAGAGAGAGAGAGAGAGAGAAGGAAAGCAATTTTCCATTGCCACTTTGTGCCCAACTGAAAGGAGATTTCTAATGGCTAAGGACACGCCAGAGAGATGTATCTTTCCGTAAAGTCCTCCAAATGTGACGTACTATAAATTGACCTAGCCAGGCAGTGTTCTGGTCTCTCAGGCCTGAAGCCATATTTCATTCCCGTCGACCTGCCCTCCACACCCCACAGAGTGACTGTGCTGTGCGCTGTGGCTCTCCCACCCGCCCCTTTATCCCCTCGGCTGGCCTCTTTAGCAGCCAGGATGTTTTTTTCTTGCCTTTTTATTGTTCCAGTGACCTAGCAACTCTGCGCCGGTGGAGGCCTGCCAGTCAACTTCCTCTCGGAGCTGTCTGACAGACTCCAGCCAGGCAGCCATCAGAAGTGAGCCAGAGTTGAAATGGTGACTGAAGAAGGTCTCTCTCATGAGCTGCTTCCACCCACCCAAACCTGCACCAGTCCTCAGTTGCTTTTGTAGCCTGGTGGATCTGTGTTCATCTTTCAGGGAAGAAAGGGTAGACAGGGGACCTTCAGGATAGGGGCAGCTGCTGAGTGGGGAATGCTTTAAAGAGATGAGGAAATAGTTGCTCACTTGACGTAAGCTGACTCAATAAAGAGCTAGGTCAGTGATTCCCAAACTCCTACAAGGGGGTTGGGAACCTTGTAAGTAGTGGCGGGGTCAGGGCAAAGGCTGTAAGCGAGTCTCACGATCGCGCTGCTGCACTTGACGAAGGGCCTTATTTTACACTTGCCACTCGCAGCACTGGCCTCCAGGGGGTGTGGAAAGCCCTGGGAACACCCCCACAAGCCTCCCCAATCGTTGCACTGTGGTAAAAATGCTATCGCGACCCACTTCTGGGTTGGAACCATGAAACTGGAACTGGGTGGCCATTGCATTTTTAATACATTGGGAGGCTTGGGGAGACCTAGGGGGTGTTCCCTGGGCTTCCAAACCCCCTGGAGGTCAGGGCTGTGAGGGGTAAGTGTAAAATAAGCCCCTTCACCAAGGGCAGCAGCAGGATCCTGGGGATTGCGTTGTTGCCTCCCCCCTCTCCCTTCCTCTCAAAGGGGTATTGGCCAGTGCTTCCTAGGGTGTTGGGTTGCAATTCACCACTTTGGGAAGCATTGAGTTAAGCCAATGGGGCTGAAGGTGTAGTTCAGTGGCAGAGCACATATTGTCCTTGCAGACAATCCAAACCTTGGTATTTCCAAATTGGGCTGGGAAAGAGCCCTGTCTAAGAGCCTCTGCTGATCATGTATATAACATTGAACTAGATTAACGAATGGTATAAGTAGAGGTGAGGGGGTTTTTTTGGTGATAAAAAAATTAACGCTACTTTCTGCACTTCTTATTCTCAACAAAGCCCAAAATCTGTTAAAAACAAACAAACTGGGAAATCTGTGAAAAAGTTAAAAGATAATGGGCTGAACTGGGGAAGGGGTGCATAGGTAAATGACTGGGCTGCATCTGATGGCACTATACCACCTATATCACCTACCTCACACACAGAGTCACAACTAGAGCGGAGCCTGAGGGGCACTTGCTCTGGGCACATGCTAGTCCATCAGGCTCTGCCCTAGTTATGGAGGAGGCGCTGGCGTCTTCCTGTCGCCACAGGAAAAGGGAGGGAGCCTCCACAGGAAAAGGAACGGGTGGTGGAAAGCAGCCTTAGCACCCACCCTACTTTCAGGTTCTCCCCAGAGAAGGCACGAAAAAGACCACTGGTCTAGTCCAATATACCCTCTGCTTCACAACGGCTCCTAATGGCTTTGGCTCAGGTTCTTTTAAATATTTCTGCATTCAAAACTAACAGATCTGGGTTTCCGAATATTACAAAATCAATGCACCGTGGCTGCCAGCGTACCAGATGTGGCATACCGCCCGTCCGTATTTGTGCAGCTTCTGTTCTTGTGTACGTACGAATAGCGCTCTTGGTTTGTGGCAAGTTGCCATTGTTTTATCCTTCCACTCCGAAAAAGATGACAGAGCCCCACAAATAATATTGCCGAAGATACATTGTTTGCTGGGTTGTTAGAGAGCATAACAGATGCTTTCTGAGGAATCTTATCCACACACAGTACTTACGACGATTCAAATGAATTGGCTTTCTGCTTTGAGGTTTTTCTCAGGCTGCTCCTTTCAGGGAACAAGAACAAGGAAGGAAATTGAAAATCCCAGAGAGCCCTGAATAGTCCAGATTTAGGACCAGGGCTTTTGTTCGCACAAACTTGCTTGGCTCCAAAACAGCCTCCGCCCATAATCATTACATCCGCAGCAGAGTTTGAAAAACAGAGCCTGCCCAGAGCGACTTTCCTAGTCGCTGATAAAGGAATAGGCTGAACTGCGTGTGCCACCCTGTGAGGCTAGGCCGTCTCTGTTCTTTATTGTTCATTTCAGCCTAAAGCTTGCTGCTAAGGATTGCTTCCCAGAGTTGGGGGGGGGGGGATTAGATATTCCTCTCTGACTTTGTCTAAGAGTCAATGCCAAGAGCCATGGTGGATTTTGCCAGATTTCAAGCATTGTGTTTGCAGAATCAGTTCCTTTGCTCCTGAGATTTTCTCTTTTGGACTTCATGCTTTTAATTCAGGGTGGTTTGGTGGGGAACCCTAAAACATCCCTTTTATCTCAAGAATGCCAGAGGCTTGTATAATTAAGAAGCACTCTTTGTTTGGAGGCAGCAAGTCACAGCATCATATTTGCACTAAGGGCACAATCCTAACCAACCTTCCAGCACTGACGTAGCACTGACATAGAAGGGGCATGTGCTGCATCCGTCAGTTGGGGGGGGGCAGTCACGGAGGCCTTCTCTAAGTAAGGAGATGTTGGTTCTCTTACCAGAGAGCTCCATTGCCCTTACCCCGGTGCTGGAAAGTTGGTTATGATTGTGCCCTAAGTGTGTTTACTAACACAACTGCAGCTTGCCATTATTCCTACTAGGGATGAGCAGAACCAGCCACTCTAAGAATGCCCTGATGAAATCATCTGAACTGCTGCAGCGGCTCAGGCTAGACAGTGTATTGGCTTTAGTCCAGGGACCCCCAATTCTGCTCAGTCATAAAGCCCATAATAGGTAAGCCCAATCACGGTCTCTTAGTCAAACTTCTCTTACAGGGTTGGAGTGAGGTGGGGGACAACCTATTCTGCTCTGTGCTCCCTGGAATAAGACTGAGGGCGCAATCCTAACCTGGAGTTAGGCTGGCACAGTTAGGTTTGCTGTTTGGTTTGCTGACACCATAAAATATGTTTGGACCACTCTCTGAGTCAGAGAGACCAGCCCACAGGTGTGCACCACCCCACCCCCCTGACTCCAAGAGTGGTCCAAATGGACTTTACGGTGTCCCTTGTGCTGAGCAAACTTTACTGGCCTAATTGTGCCAGCCTAACTTCAGGTTAGGATTGCATTCTATGATAAGAAGGTGATAAGCATTCTGCAAAGAGGAGAGAAAGGAGCTGCCCCTGCGGCCTGTCTGCCCGCTGACGTTGGAGAACCATGCAACTCTGGGAAAGCTAAGAAAGCTAGGCTGAGGTGGAACAGGTGAACAGGGCTGGAAAGGAGGGTTGAGCAGGAGAGGAGAGTGCAAGGGAGGAAAGATGCCACATGGCCCAGCAGCCCCTGGCACCAGCCCTCCTGCAGACATTATTGGGGTCCCCAAACATTTCCGTAGGAGGGCCACACCCTATATTTTGCACACTTTTGTGGGCCGAAAAAAACAGTTTTATGTAGAGCAGAGCGACTCACATCACACTGACCTTGGCTGATCCGTTGCAAACTCCAGTTTGTTATTATTTGTTTATGCGTGTGCAAAAAAAAATGACATGTGTAATCATCACAGTGACTGTTTTATGGCACTGTTGAAAAGTCAGAGTATGGAAACTCAGTTTGTTTTATTGGCAGGGGTGAGGTTCACATTGAATAGTTATGGTGTGAGGGTCTTAAATCAAATTGGCCCAGGAGACTGAAAATTAGGGTTAGCCAGACGAACACCACTCTGGCCAAATGGAACGCAATGCGGTGGACAGAACTGCACCTGTTAACCGTCCAACTGCACGGTTGGGGAAAAAATACTTTAAGTTGCTGAGGACCTGATTAAAAACTTGTGGTGGGTTGGATGCGGTCCCCGGGCCATTGTTTGGAGACGCTTGCCCTAGACTACTACACCATGAGCCTAAGCATCTTTCAGAAGAGCTCTTCCTTATTTGGACTGGCTTTTTGTGGTAAAGGGTTGTTTCCTAATAGTGTTGTTTGTTTCAGTTAAATGGGTATAGGTGGGGTTTTTTTTTTCCAATATATGCTTTTAATTTGTTAAAATCCAAATAAATGAATCACTCCATTTGATTTCACTGAGCCAAAGTCACTGTTTTTCCCATGTCAGTGTATAACTATCCCACCTTGCTTACATCATAGAACTCGAGGCTTCATACACGAGTGCTCCTAAACCGTCTCCCACCCAGACAGTGATCAGTCCGTGACCTGCTTCACTCCAGTAAGACTGCTGCGGATTAGGCCCTCAGGCAGACAAATAGCAGGAATTGGTTGGTTTTTTCCTTGCCACGACCTGGCTCTTTTTCCACCCACAAGGCATTCAGGTTGAATTTTTTTGATCCTGATTGAGTTTTGCTATCATTTTCCTCTTTTTTCCTTGCTTGATTAGGAAATCCATGTTTATAGCTGCAAGGGACTCACATAGTGCACAAGATCAGAGTAGCTGAGTTTGCAGGGTTGTGGTTGTTTATCCTGGTATCCTAGTTGACAGGGCAAACCCTTTTGCCTTAACCACCTCTCCATGCCTTCCAGTTATTCCTCATGTCTGCCCCTAAAATGTTTGTGATGTTGCTGTTCAACAGCTGCTGCCTTCCGCTACTTCCACCCTTAATCCCTTTTTTAGGAGTGTCGCCTCTAGCAGTTAATTTAAGCTTTGTCATCAAATTGACCAGGAACAGGATTTGAGCTGTGAGCTTATCAGACTATATGAGTTAAGTAGGGTCAGGTCTGAACAAGTCTTAGCTGAGTGACCTTTGAGGAAGCAGTATTGAAGAGTCCCAACAGTCTGTATGCTTTTGACCTTGGTGAAAATATAGAATGAAACCTCGGGACAAGTGGGGTTTCTGCTATGGGAGGCAGGTCTGCTGTGACACAGACATAATCTCGGTTCCAATGGTTAACAGTCATTGAACCAGACGACCAAGGATAGACATGCATAGGTTTGGGCTGCACATCAAACCACCATGAGCCAGACTAGTTTGCGGCCAATGCAACCAGCAGCTACAAATTCTGACACAGGGTAGAAAGAATCTTGATGGATGAAGAGGGCCAGCTATGCACTATCTGGACAAATCAAATCTATTGTGTGTTCATTCATTAAAGAATTTCACAATGCATTCAGACAGTCCTGCTGCAAACAGCAAACCCAGAAAATGAGTTTAAAATTGACGTCTCTTTTTACTGGATGCATTATGAAAATATTGTCACTCTGTAATATTATATACTACCTCTTCTATTACAATGAGACAAATGTAGCAGTTTTAATAGGTAAGTCTGGTAATCGTCACTACTTGTATTGTAGTTATAGTAGAGGAAGAATGATACCGGAGACCGTGTGATAATTTCATGGTATAACTTAAATATTTATCTTGACAAGACTGCAGGAGGAGGAGGAGGAGGAGGCCTTTTCCGCTTGAGTTCAGAGGTAGCAACTTTGTCTCTCACAAAGGTCTTCATAAAGGGAGTGATATATCTTTATGTAAATGGGTTTGTTTATATTGGGAGCCATTGTTGTTTTCGTTCTCATAGTGCAGCTGTTCCCAAATTGTGGGTCAGTGACCCACCAGTGGGTCACAACCCAATTTTGGGTGGTTTGTGAAACTGACTGGGTAAATTATGCCATGTACATCAAGGGTTAAACAAGCTGCTACTTGGGGCAACACTGCTGCCCAATCACCGTCATAGCCACAGTGGCTTGAGTGGCTGGCAAAGTTTGGGAACCACTGTCGTAGTGATCTCAAAAGACCAGTTTTCCAGTTATTCGTTTTATTTTTCCCCCCAGCACATTTGAGTGAGTCTATCCTTACAAGCTGAAGATTTATTTTTGCTGAGGCCTCACACAAGGACTGGAAGCAGTAAACGCTTTCCTAAGGCCTCACCTTATTGGGTCTTCTTCAACTTGTTCCTTACCTTATTCCTGCTACTGATTCTCAGGGCGCAATCCTAACCTGCAGTTAGGCCTGCAAAGTTTGGCTGGCACAGCTGACACCATAAGTATGTTTGGACCACTCTCGGAGTCAGAGAGGCCAGCACATAGACATGGGCCATCGCCCCTGACTCCAAGAGTGGTCCAAATGTGCTTTACGGTGTCCCTTATGGTGGCCAAACTTCGCTGGCCTAACTCCGCCAGCCTAACTCCAGGTTTAGTTAGGATTGCGTCCGCAGTTCTGCTGTGTTTTTCCCCCTTGGCCCCCATCATTAGCCCAGTGTTTATTTATTTGTTTATTTGAAGAATTTATACCCTGCCTTTCCTATGCCAAAGCAAATGCCCAAAGCGGCTTACAGAGAACAAACAAAATACAATGTAACCATAATAAGTAAAATGTAATAAGTAAAACACATTAAAACAACAACAATTTAAACATTTACGGGAACACCAAGAGTGAACTGGAGTGAAAGTTAGACCCAATTCTCCATATCAGGACGTATGGGAGGATGGGAAAAACAATTGACCAGTGGAGTGATACAGACTATGACAATATACCAGAGGGACAGATGGCAGACAGCCCCACAGTCACCCAAAGGCCAGACAAAATAGGTATGATTTGAGCCCTCTCCGAAAGGCCATGTGGGAATGTTTAGTTCTTAATTCTTCTGGTAGGGAATTCCATATTTGTGGAGCCGCTGCAGAGAAGGCTCGTCCCTTTAACTTGGGACAGAGGGGGCACTTGAAGGAGAGCCCCTTTAGATGCTCTAAGAGGGCGAACTGGTATGTATGGGAGAAGGCAGTCCTTTAGGTAGGTTGGGCCTAAGTCATGAAGGACCTTAAAGGTCAGTACCATCATCTTAAGTTGGGATCGGAATTGGAGTTGGATTTCTGGCTGGTTTGTCAGCTGGCTTGTCAAATTATGGTCAATTGTTCTTAAAGCATTCGTTGGTTCGGCAAAGATAATATTTTAGGAGTCAACATTTTTGATACATAAGCTAATTGCAAAAAACAGATTTACTGTGAATCAAGAAAATTAACTTCTAAGTAGTTGAACTGTTGCTCGCCCTATGTCTGAATCCTCACAAGAGTTTTGTAAAGCAGGTAGCCAGATAATAAGGTCAGGGAAGGTGCTCTCTGATGCCTGCAACAAGCAAGAGGGAATCATGGGTGGCCTTTGAGAGCAACCTTTTGTCGATCTTCACGTCTTCTGTGCTTGCTGGAGTTCTAGCTATGTGGTTAGGTTATCCTGCTGTTGCTGCAAAGCTAAGGGGCAAAGAACCTCACTTCTGACCTTGCTACCTGACAACACTATAATGAAGTGACAAAGCCGAGCAGTTTCCTACTTCATAGAATATTTGATCAGGGCAAATAATGGACCAGTGGACCAGTCAGTTGACAATATTTGATTAATCATTGACCAGCATGCTAACACTGTGTCTTCCTAATGCGGATAGTAAGGGATCATGGTGTGTATAGCACTTAGAACTCTGTTGGCACTGAATAAATGTTGCATTTGTACACTTCAGAGTACTGTGCACCAAAGTGCACAAAATAGAAATCGACACTTTCTTCCTAAGTATTCAGAGCACTTTGCAAGCATTATCTTAATAATCTGTATAACAATTTGGAAAGGTAGGCTTATTATTATCCCCATACTAGAAGTGATTTAGCGTCCCCTCCTTTCAGTTGAGCTAAGTGTGAACTGCAGACTGCCAGTTTCTAACTCTTGCTTAATCAGTCTGCTAGATATGTTCTTGCTCAATAAATTAGGGGCTCAATCCCATGCATACCGCGGGCTATAAGTGTTGCGAACATGTTGTAAAGTACTTTTGGGACACGTTACTGCTTGCTCTGGGGCTGCACTCACTCAGCGCCTCAACGTTTGGGGCAGGGGGAGGCGGGGAGGGGAAGGAAATGGGCGGGGGGAGAGGAGGAGCCGACCACGAGGGGGTGGCATCTGGTGGTGGCTTCCATCTCCAGATCTTATCCTTGGTGCTGCTCAGGCAGCCAACGTAGGGCTGCTCAATTCACTGACCAAAATAGCAACAGGACTTTTCCTGGGGGAAGGGAACAAATGTCCTCTTCTCCTGGGGAGACTCCAGCAGCTGCCTCGCTGCCGCTGGATGCAGTGGTAGCCTTTTGACTACTGCTGCACTTGTGATGGCCAGGCAGTTCTGGATTGGGCTGTTAGTAACTTGCCCCTTGAAGACAATCCCCTTCCAGACTAACCCCTTCCTTTCTTTCCTTGGCCTAGGTAGGAGAAACCCTGCTGTAGGCTTGAATTTGGAGCCATGCCATGTTGCTTGTAAATAAATACAGGCGGGCCCTGGTTCCCACGGATCTGGCATCCGTGGTTTCAGTTATCCACCATGTTAGCTGTTTCATTGTATCCGCGGCGGGTCCAGGAAGGAATCCCCACAGATATGGGGGCCCATTTGTACATTATATGTGGATCTTGAATTCAATAGTCAAGATTCAAGGGACATTACTACTCTTTTTTGTCACTGCAATGGGAACGTTCCTTGACTCAAGATGGACTCCTGGAGGGCCAAAATCTCAGACCAAGGAAGTCATTCCAGCTACCTAGAAGCAGGTAAGACTGCTATTAAAGCAGCAGGGTGCAGTGTCGTTTCCCTGAATCAGTTCTCTGGGGACTCTCGCTGCTGCTGTATTTCCCTGGGGCAAGAGGCTGGGTGGCGTGGCTGCCGTGACAGTATGCTCTGAGGGAGCTGACAAAAGCACATTTCGTCCTAGTTGAGCAACAACATGATCTTGTTTACTTTATTTGATAATACTTAAAAAAGCAATGACAGATCTTTCTAAAGCATGTTTGATATCAAACCTATGGCGATAAGAACCCATAGGCAACATGTGAACCTCCAGGAAGCCCTTCTGTGCCACAGTTCCTACTATCACTGGTTTTGGCTTTAAAAGGCAGTCCACCCCCCACTTGTGGTTAGTGGGAGAGAAAGGCATGAAAGCGGACCTAGTTTGAATGACAGCTCTGAGAACTTTGGCCTTTACCAATAATCTGAAAACACTGGTTTTGCTCAAGGTGGACGGAAGCGATATTTCTGTGGCTGGAGCTACTGAAGCCACTCCTTTCAGCAGCAGGACACTTCCTTGTTGTTTGCGGAGCCTGTTAGGTCACATCCAAGGCCCCGTCCCCATGCCACACAACCCTGATTCGGGCTGTGCAGCTTCCTTGGACCTGCACCCACGAAATTGCGGGTGCAGATCCAAGGAACCCGTAGTATAGGGGAGGTTGGAGCCTCCTCTGGTGCGAGGCTCCAGCGGCCTCCCAAGCTGCACTGGATACAGTGCAGGCCCATCAGCCTGCCTGTTTCAGTGCATCTTAGGATTGTGCCTTCAGTGAGCAGCCATATATACGTGTTGACCATGAAAGGGAACATTGTGGAATTCATCAGAACGTCAGAGGGAATATCAAATGGGTGGAGCCTCACCACTCTCTGAGGCTGCAATCCTATACACAATTTCCTGGGGAAAAACCCATTCAATATAATGGAACATTCTTCGGAGTACTCACACATGGGATTGTGCTACTAGAGCAGATGCATAGATGTAATTGGGACAACAGGCAAGGACAACAGGCATTATTGTCCCACTGCTCTCCTTTACTAGAGCAAATGAGATTGCTCCTTACTAGAAATATTTGGGACAGGGGTGAAGAGATGCACAGGGACATTTTTATAAGCCCACACACATACTCAACCCATTTTGCTTGAGTGCAGCTATTTAAGAACTGTAGCCTGCGTTGCATACCAGATATTGAGTTGCAAATTCATGTGCTCTGCATCCTGCTGGGCTCCAGCATTTCAATTAGACCAAACTGGCCACAACAAGCAGCTTGTTAATGGGGGGCATGGTTTACTTGTCGTGACACTGTCGGATATGAGTGATCTGGACGCTTATGTGTTCTCCCTGGAATGCTGATAGTGACAATGGAATGCATGGACTCTCAACGGAGGAAGGTAATCCGCAGGACAGGGTTTGCCAAGCTTCTGGTGCTACAAGAATAGCCTTGTAAGGACCTAAAGTACATGTTCGGTCTCAAGGAACAAGCTTCCTGAAAGTACATCTCCCTGCCTCTGTATTTAGGCGGAGACATGTTAACATATGGATAATGTATAAGTCTTCTAGGCTTTGCTGAAGCATGATTACCTCTGGTGATGGTTGCTGAATGCACATAACCAGTCCTAATCCATTGGAAGGATCTTAAAAATAATTAGGAGGATAAGTTAGGTCAACAGAGTGTAATTACCACACTGGGATATATTCCAAAGCACAGTCATTCATGCATCATAGGGCTGCCAAGCTAAAAAAAAAGAAAGAAAGAAAGAAAAAGATTCTGTGGAGTGGTGATGGCTGTGAAAGACAGTTCTTTGACTCTGTGACGACCTGAAACAGAAACCATGGCAATTTATGTCTTCATTCATTCATTCATAAAGGAAAGATCATGGGATAAACCTGCCACCTCCAGTCTCCATAAGCGGATGTCTGCGTACACACTTGTCATACAAATATGCATTCTACATGTATACATATTATGGCACTCTGAATCACACAAGAGCACATAGTCTTTATGGAGCATGCCATTGCTAAGGTGCAAAAAAAACATGCACATACAGAATATATATGCTCTAGCACAGGCATGCCCCAGTATCCACTGATTTGGTATCCATGGTTCCAGTTATCCACGAATACCATGGATACTGGGGTGCCTATTAGAAAGAGAGGGAAACATTAAACAAATCTCTTTTTTTACCTTGTTACAGCAAAACCACTGATGTTCCCCTATCTTTAAAAGGGCGTCTCCGATATCCAGTTTCCCAGAAGATACCTGGGCATGTCTGTATTCTGTACTTGCTCTTGGGAAATTAGGACCTAGGATTGGTCCTAGGTTTTTTCCCCTCTCTCTTTTAATGTTCCTTTTTCCTTTCCCTTTCAGCCATTATGAGCAACCAAAAAGCCGTTGGGAGTTCAAACACTGAAACAAGGACTTCTAGCTCCCCAATGCACAATACAGATACCTTTAGTACCCTTGTCAGTGGGGAAGGAAGGACATCACGGGTAATAACCAACAGTACTTCTGTGTCTGAAGAGGTAATAGGAACCACTGCATCTTATACTGAAATGATCAGATTTGGCGTTTTAGTCCAGGACTCATCGTCATTGTTAGAGAACAAAAGAGCTGATTCGTCACAAAGGACTGTGGATATTACAGGCCCTGAAACAGTGCCTTTGAAAGTACATTCTCCAAAGACAGCGTTTTCTCCCCTTTCCGAGGACAATGTTACAGGTGAGTTTCACCATCAACAGTTTTGGACAGTAGCTGAAATGGGCCAAGCCTTTGGGCCAAGCCACAGGCCACAGGCTGCCGCAAAAGTGCTGTAAAGTGCTTTGTGGCCGTGCAGGGAGTTGGCGCAGTAGAGCAAATAGTCCATGCACAGGATTATTGTGCAT
The DNA here is from genome assembly GCA_029204185.1 of Lerista edwardsae. Taxonomy (NCBI): domain Eukaryota; kingdom Metazoa; phylum Chordata; class Lepidosauria; order Squamata; family Scincidae; genus Lerista; species Lerista edwardsae. The sequence goes on along the minus strand of JAJKFI010033060.1, from coordinate 15,605 downwards.
GGGGCAGGGGGAGGTTGGGGAGGGGATTGAACAGGGTGGGTGAAACTGGAACGGGGAAGAGATGGGGCGGGTGGGCAGATCAGGCCCAGGAGGTGGGGCAGGTTTGGTGGTAGCAGCACTGTGCACAGAATCAAAATTCCCTCCTGGGCCTGATCAACGCATGGATCAGTGTGGGCTTGCACCAGCGATCTAATATTGTTATGGTGAGCTCCACAGTCCTTGCCATAAAGTAGACTTTAAAGTAGACATAAAGTAGACTTCATTATGCATCAAGGCATCGTATCCTTTTTCTCTTAACTATGGGGCCATGAGGCCTGCAACGTGCAGCATCTCAGAGTCTGAGGGGTTTTGCTCTTTGTTTTTCAAAATTTAAGCCACTGGAAATACAGAGAGCCGCTGGGATGCAGACAGCACAATGTCCAGATTGCCAACTGCAAGCACAGGCACCAGTTCAGCAAGAGTCAACAGACATGAAGAAAGAACGTCACCGTTGGAAATGGACAAAGTCACACTGACTGACTCAGCAAGGACAGAACTCGTTTCTCAAACAGAAGTTACCTTGGCTTTTGATCAGACGCAGTTTTCACCTCATGCAACGCAGTCTAGCAGAAGGAGTTCCACATCAGGCACCGCTCCATCTCCTAATCCTTCAGCAAGGGTTGTGCTTGCTCATTCTTTGTTTCCTCCCAAAACTGGTAAATTTTCTTTCTTTCAGAAAGACCTGTTTGTTACTTGAAAGCGGGCTGTTGGAGAAGATGACATCAATTCTGTATACAGTAGGCCTGCGGATTTAAGAATCCAATCCACTGGTTCCGAACTTGTGAGGGAAGGTCCCACTTGGACCCTCTGTACCTGACCAGAGCTGGGTTCTGGTTAGGTGCAGAGGGTTTTCTGAGCCTTGCTCCCCCAGGCCTGAGAATTCCTTTTAAAGGTATATAAACATCACTTCCGATTTTACAGAAAAAGTGGAAGTTGCGATTTTTATTCTAACAGTCCTTCTGAAGCCCGTGGAGGCCATGGGCAGATGCTCACGGCCTCTGCAGGGCTCAGAATAGCCTCCGGAGGTGAGGTGCCCTTGACTCTAGAGGTTTTACAGGGGCCCCCAAACCAGTGGATTTCAGTATTCACGAGTTTCCTTATCCAAGGGGGTTCCTGGAATGAAACCCCCATGGCTAATGAGGACCTAAAGGTAAAGGTTTCCCCACGACCAAATGGTCTAGTCGTGACCGACTGTAGGGGGCAGTGCTCATCTCCGTTTCAAAGCCTGTAGAGCCGGTGTTTTGTCCGGGACAAGCTTCCGTGGTCATGTGGCCGGCGTGACTATGTGCCATAGCGCATGGAACGCCGTTACCTTCCCACCGAAGTGGTCCCTATTTATCTACTTGTATTTAGGTGCTTTTGAACTGCTAGGTTGGCAGGAGCTGGGACAAGCAACGGGAGCTCACTCCATCACACAGTCTTGAACTCTCAACCTTCCGGTCGGAAAGTCCAGCAGCAGCGGTTTAATCCGCTGTGCCACCACGTCCCAATGAGGGCCTACCTGTATTTAATAGCTGTGGAAAAGAAAGGGTTTTAGCTAGGGTTACTAGATCCAAACTGGGACAGAGTGCTTATGCCTTTAACCATTGTATAGAAGAAGAAATTTGGGCAGGTGCAGCTCATCATGGAAGCACTTCAAAAGCTGCACCTGCCGAAATTCCCTCTGCTATACAATGGTTAAAGTTATAGGCACGCAGTCCCAGTTTGGATCCGGTAACCCTAGTTTTAGCAGGCACACATTGTCAATGGGAGTAAAAAAGTTACACCTCCTTAATTGCTTTTTCAGTACAACTTTTAAAAGCACAGGAAGCATTTTTTGCATACATGGAACTAACATTTATTTGTCTTTCATCGGCTGGTGCCTGAAGAAGATGACATGAAGTTTGTATAGAGTGGGTCCTGTGATATTTGCGCATTCAGGACCAACTGATTGAAGCCCACTTTAAGAAGGTGGCTGCTCATCCCAGCATGTCTCCTGATGTCACCGCATTAGCAGCATTATGCATCCATAGGATTAGGCCCTAATTTCAATAAGTGGGGCCCAGTTATGATCCAAGCCTTTTCTTGTGTCTTTATTGGGAGGGGTAAGGCTGGCAGCAGGTATTCCCCACATTTATGACACCAGTAATTACAGTTGTTAAAGATACATCTAGTGTTTGGGCATTATCATTGGAATCTGTTTCTATTGGTTTAGATTGTATGTTGATGGCTGTGGGGAGAGCCAGTGGAGGCACCAATGGAACGGAATCGTAGGTGCAAGCAGCAGTCATGGGGGAAGCAAAGGGTTAAACCTCCCTCCATGCCAAACTTAATCACTCCCCTATTTACATAAAATATTTGCATTATTTGCCCAATTTGCATACATATTCAATGTGTGCCATTTATAGCTTCATTCCCTAATGGTCATTTGAGGGGTTACAGCAGGGGTGAGGATGGGGCAGATGGAGGGAAGGGTAAGGAAATTAGCTTGTTTTCCATTATATCTGTATGACTTAATTATGGGAAGAAATGCTGTGATACGCTTTTAATGTGGTGGTTCATGGGATGGGGCTGTATCTGAGAGTGCAGTCCTAACCTGGAGTTAGGCCAGCAAAGTTTGGCTGGCACAAGGGACACCGTACAGCGTATTGTACACCGTACAAGCGTGGGCTTGGGGTCAGGGAGGATGGCACATGTCTGTGCCAGCCTGATATGACTCCAGGTTAGATTGCGCCCTTAGTAGCAGTGAAGCTACTTTGCACGTAGAGAGGTCTCTGGTTCAGTCTCCCGATCTCCAGGTAGGCCTGGGAGATGTCCCACTCCAAAGAGTCTCTGTCAGTCAGTGTAGACAATACTGGCCCAGACGAATTAACCGTTGGGCAGCCCAGTCCTAATCTGTGCTGGCACAGCTGGGCCGAGTGGCCTACACCATATCCAGTGCAGATTAGCAGCAGGCTAGCAGTCTCTTTGGGGTAAGGGATATTTCCCCCCCTGTATCCCATGTAAAGCTCCAGCCTGCCCAGTGGGGTACTAAATCTAAATCACTGGTGCAAATGTGAGCAGCTCTGTGTAAAGTTGCCAGGCCCAGGAAGGGGTTTAGGATATGGTGGAGGCCTCCATCCTGCCTCTGTTTCATTCTTCCCAAGCCCCTACACCATTCAGTGGAGTACTCACCTCCTCTGGTAGCCAAAGACCTGGATGTAGCACTGGCAGGCCAGCCCAGGTCTTTCCGCCAGAGCTGTTTGCGCTAGAGTACTTGCAGCCGTCCTTTAAGGCATGCCTGTGACACTCCAGGCCAGCACAGCACTCCGTTAGGATTGCACTGCCATTGGTTTAAGGCAGCTTCCTACATTCACGTCTCATTTCTTTTGCTTCTGTTTCAGCTGCTGAAGATAGCGATCAGCCAAGAAGTAGCTCCAAGACAGAGAAAAGTACTTTCAATTCCCACACAGACAGCTCTCTTGTTTCAAGTCGCTCTGTCAGAGGGGGAGAGAGAATGTTACGAACGCTGAGAAACATCAGAAGCTCTTACAATGCAACAGAAACAGCCAGCACATTTGGTAGCGACATTTCCAGCGATTCAGGCTACACTGATTCTTCCTATGTGTTGACTCCAGAACTGACGGGTGGAATGAATTTGCCACTAGGAGATACGGATTCCACGGCAGCAGCACTTACGCATTCCCAGGCCACTTCAGGAGCAGCAGGTAAAGGATTCCAAGTGCTGCTTTGCTCCAGGTGGAAGTGGTCTGTTCGTTACGTCTGGTGTATAAAAGAAAAACCAAAATGCTGAGAGGAAATACAAATGAGAAGATAAAAAGATAAATGTGGGCATGGGTTATAAATGGAAATACAAACTAACCTGCGCAATTTATAGAAAAGCATTAACTGTTTGAGGGAGCAATCCAGAAGGTCATGTTGGGCCAACGCAATGTGCCCTGTGACCAGTGCTGATGAGCGGGTGCCAATAGAGTGGGTGCCAATAGAGGTGCCAACTCTACCGCATTGGCAGTAGAGATCTTGGGCTGACACTAGCAGTAGTGTCAGCCCAAGAGTGCGGGCGCTGAGCCGCCCTTGTGCCAGCTGAACTTGGCTGGCGCAAGGGTGGTTCTGAGAGGAGGGAGGAAGGGAGGAACTGGGTAGGGGGTGGGCGGGCCGTTGGGTGTCCATCCCCAGACCGTGTGGCCCTGATTCAGGCTGCGCAGCTTCCTCAGATCTGTGCCTGCTATTTAGCAGGTTGGGGTGGGGGGCTTTTCTGGGTGGGGCGAAGGCAGGGCGGCCTGGGATGGGGGAGGGTGTTCCAGTGGGCAGGGCGGCCCAGGGAGGGGGGAGGAGTTTGGATCCAAATTTCCAGCCCGCTTGGACTTGCGCCTACTACTTAGCAGACACAGGTCCGAGCAGCCCTATTGAGCTGCCTGCAACTTACCACAAGGAAAGGTGACATTGGTTCCCTTGCTCAGTGCTAAGCTGCTGCTGCCTCTTAACTTGGTTAGGACGCAGTGGAGGCAGGCTAGCCAGTCTGCCTGCTCCTTCTCAAGTTAGGATTGGGCTGCCCATCTGTTACATCTTTTGCAAGTCTTCATTGTTTTTCACATACCAGGGGAACAATTGTTTTTGAATATAACTGTATGAGTTGAGCTGTCGGAAGAAAAATTGTGATACACTTTCAGTCTATGCAGGTGGCATCTCTAATAACTTCCTGTTGCATTTCAGTTGAAGTGAGCCATCAGCCAAGGAGCCACTCAAATATGGAGGAAAGTGTTTCCAGTTCTCATAGCAACAGCTTGCCTGTTTCAGGGCCACCTGACAGAAGTGGAGAGAGGACATTGCGAACTCTGAGAGACATCCACAGCTCTCACAATGCAACACAAATATCCACCACCTTGAGCAGTGAAACTTCCAGCTCTTCAGATCTCACTGGTTCTTCCTATGTGTTGACTCCAGAACAGACGGTTGGAATGAATGCGTCATTGGGAGAGATGCATTTCACTGACACAGCACTTCTGCACTCCCAGGCTCCTTTGGAAACAACAGGTAAAGGATGCTCCAGGTGTCAGAGGATGGTTCAGCTTGTCTGCTGTGAAGCGGGGGGGGGGGATTGGTGGAAAAGAGGGGATGGTCCTTATGCTACATCCCATGAAAATCTTTCTAGTCCTGGGATCTTATCCAATGCTATATCGGTATAACCCATATTTCATATCTTTGTCTAGGCCTCATTCTTTAACCCTTAGGACAGTGGTCCCAAACTGGGAGCTGTGGCTCCTTGGGGAGCCACAGGAACTAGCCAGGGAAGCTGGGAATCCTTGCATAAAACCTGCTGCCCTATACTGTACAATGTAGAAGATTGTAGACCTAATAGGGAGCCACGGGCAATGGCCCAGTAGGTCAAGGGAGCTGCCAGTCAAAAAAATTTGGGAACCACTGCCTTAGGAGATATAGATAACACTCACATTACACTAAAATCTACAGATTTGAATCCACATCCGGTGGGGAATTCCCCTTCCCACAGCTGTATTGTTTTGCTTATACAAAAGTTACTCCACGAAACAAGGTGACTGCCACTGATGTGGCCTGGGATTGGGGTAGGGAAACTATTGACATGATGACCCCAATTCTCCAGCAGAGGTGTCGCGCCCATGGGGCATGGTGATGCGCCTACTGTGGGCGCCACTGAGGGAGCTGGGTGCGCTGGCAGCAAAAACTGGCACAAAAGTGGGCCCTCCTGCCAGCCCTCACCTCCGTATCGCTCCGAAATGGAGCATGTCTGGAAGCACGATGCGTAGCAAGGCTACGCGGAGGGCCTGGTGACATCGGGCACAGTCGGAGCCTGTTCCGGCTCTGTTCTCCAGGTGAGTTGTACTAAATGGTGTGGCTTAGGAATCAGAAACTCTTCCAAATTCCATATTCTGAAAATTCCCCGTCCTTTCTTTTTGCTGTAATTTTGGGCAGTTCATTTGTTACAGCTGCTGATGTGGTAACAGCTATATGCGAAGGCTGCAATACAAGTCTCTGGCTGAGTGGGAATTGGAAGAGACGCTCCTCAACTCTAGTCCCACATTCTAACCACTACACCACACTGGCCTAGGTGGCCTTGCTCATTCTTTGAGAAATGTTTGTTTGCTCTTCTGCCAGAGGAAAAGAAATCTAAGAGCCCAATCCTAACCTGGAGTTAAGCCAGCACGCTGTGGCCGGCACAAGGGTCACCATAAAGCACATTTGGGCCACTCTCGAAGTCAGGGAGGATATCTGTGTGCTGGCCTCTCTGTGTGCTGGCCTCTGATTCCAAGAGTGGTCCAAACGTACTTTACGGTGTTCCTTGTGCCAGCCAAACTTTGCTGGCCTAACTGTGCTGGCCTGACTCCAGGTTAGGATTGCGCCCTAAATAAGGGCCTAACTCTACCCAAGTTTCTAGTGCTGATGCAGCTGCAATGCAGCCCCAAGATAAGCAAACAAACATTTCCTTACCTTGAAGAGGCCTTCCTGACTCCCCCACCACCACCACAGAATGCAGCACACACCCCATTGGGACTGGTACATCAGGGCTGGAAAATTGGATAGGGTTTGGCCCTAAATAAAGTATTCTGAAATGTAAAGGTGTCAAATAGAAAAGCGTCATTTATTTTAAAATACGTTGGTATCTCTTCCAATTTTTTTAAAAAAGTTCTACTTAAATGATATAACAATGGCATGAGAATTAAGAAGTTTTTGCATATCGAAAAGTGTAAATAATAATAATAATAATAATAATAATAATAATAATAATAATAATAAACCATACAGTATGTCTTAATTCGAGCATGCAGTACATTAAAGGTAAAGGTTTCCCCACGATCGAATGGTCTAGTCGTGACCGACTGTAAGGGGTGGTGCTCGTCTCCGTTTCTAAGCCAAAGAGCCGGCATTTGTCTGAGGACAAGCTTCCATGGTCATGTGGCCAGCATGACTATATGCCAAGGTGCATGGAATGCCATTACCTTCCCACCGAAGTGGTACCTATTTATCTACTTGCATTTTTACGTGCTTTTGAACTGCTAGGTTGAGAGGAGCTGGGCCAAGCAACGGGAGCTCACTCTGTCGCGTGGTCTTGAACTGCCAACCTTCAGGTCAGCAGCTCAGTGGTTTAACCCACAGCACCACCCCGTTCCACCACTCTGTAGTGCATACAGTGTTCTAATTATGGTTTGCTCTCCTCTAGATGCTGGGAACAGCCAGAATACCTTGGGCAATTTCAGTACAGAAACAAGGACTGCTGAGACCGAGAGCGGATTCTCTTCTGCCATACTCAGAAGAGGAGGAGGGACGTTGAGATCTCTCACTAACTGGAGCAAATCCACAGATGCAACAGAACGCTCTGCTTTTGATGTGGAAGCTGTTAGTTCTTTGCATTTCACCCAGACTCCATCCGTTACAGTAAATAATGAAACAACTAGTGTCTCATCCACAGAGGTGGATTTCACTGAGTCTTCAGAAGACCCTTTGCTTACCTATTTCAATGAAACCTCTGTTTCTTCATCTTCTACAAAAGATCTTTCAGGTGCATTTTTTTTAAAAAATTGCGGGCTCAGGTGAAAACCTGCTGGAGATCCAGCCATTCACACTATTCTTATTTCTCTCTCTCTCTCTCTCTCTCTCTCTCTCTCTCTCTCTCTCTCT
>JAJKFI010033059.1:0-28663 GCA_029204185.1 Lerista edwardsae | reverse complement strand
ATAGATAGATAGATAGATAGATAGATAGATAGATAGATAGATAGATAAACAAGCAGTCCCTTCTGTACGGAAATAATTTAGGAGTACTTCTATGGATATTACCAGGCTGTGAAACGCTCGGCCATAAGATTTCGCCCTATGCAGATATTATGAATTAGTTCAGGATCAGGCTTTACCAGTGCTGTCTTGTTCCCCTCTTACCATGCATTTGTTTACCTACATTCACAACATCTGCGTATGGCTTTTGTGTATCTGAGCATGAAAGTGATCAATACTTTCATTGATGCCTTGTTATATAGTTGCCACGGCACTATAAGGTCAGTGCACCAATACTTCTTATGTTCTTGGGATGCGCATTTGGAAATCAGCTCATAATGGACAGATATGCTGTACAATTCAAAGCATTTTTATTTGTAAGCATTCATTTCATGAGGATCATCCCCACAGAAGTATGCACAGGACTATGCACAGGACTACTTACTATGTCTTCTAGTAAGGGCCAGCCCATCTATGAGGCTAGAGTAAATGGTCACCTCCAGCAGCAGATTGGTGAAGAAGGGCACCCATCTTTGTCCACCTGCTCCTCCTTCCACTCCTTGGATTGGAAAAGGAAGAGGGGACAGAGAGGAAGAGGAAATGTGGAGGGGAAAAGGATCCCGAACTAGAACATTGGTGAGTGGGTGGAACAGAGGCTGGCACATTTTCATGCCCAGTAGCATATCTGGGGGCGGGATTCTGGGGGGCATTTAACACTCTCCACATCCTCATAGCACACAATCACTCACACACACACACACACACCCCTGCACAGTCAACCCCTCTCCTTCATGCATCCATAGCACAGACCTGGAAATCGCTCCATTTGGAGCCGTTCAAAGACAAGGGCAGGCAGAGGGGGCAATTTTGTGGCATTTGCTGAGAAATGCTGGTAAGCTCTGTCACCCTCTCCCTTCAGAGGAGATGGTGGAGAACCACCTCTCCTTTGCAGGAGACAAGTCTCTCCCACACAGCATTTGGGCATGCTGCCTCAGGGGTCAAAAGGTCTTGGGCCAGGCTTGCTTCCAGTTGGCTGAAATGTTCAGCAATATTTAAGGAGCAATCCTAACCTGAGGGGACGTGGTGGCGCAGCAAGTTAATCCGCTGTTGCTGGGCTTTCAACCACAAGGTTGGGAGTTCGAGACTGCACGATGGAGTGAGCTCCTGTTGCTTGTCCCAGCTCCTGCCAACCTAGCAGTTCGAAAGCAGCTAAAAAATGCAAATAGATAAATAGGGACCACTTCGGTGGGAAGGTAATGGCATTCTGTGCGCTACGGCGTAGAGTCATGCTGGCCACATGATCGGACAAAAACGCCGGCTCTACAGGCTTTGAAATGGAGATGAGCACCGCCCCCTACAGTCAGTCACGACTAGACCATTCGGTCGTGGGGAAACCTTTACCTTTTACCTAACCTGAAGTTAGGCCAGCACAGTTCGGCCAGCAAAGTTTGACCAGCACCAGGGCCACAGTTAAGTATGTTTGGACCACTCTCAGAGTCCAAGAGGCCAGCACACAGATGCGCGCCATCCTTCCTGACTCAGAGAGTGGTCCAAACACATTTTACGGTGGCCCTTGTGCCAGCCAAACTTTGGTGGCCAAACTGTGCTGGCCAGGTTAGGATTGTGGTCTTAGCTCAGTTTACCAAGGGGCTAGCAAATGCCTTGTTTCACTCCAGCAAACTGAAACTCTCTTTGCGAGAAGAGCATGTGTGATTGCCGTTATCTCAGCGCAGCTGATCTTATAAAATATTCATTGAAGAAGTATTTGATTTATCTTCTAAATAATACAAGCTCCTTGGCTTGCACATTTAGGTCAATAAAAAGGGTGATTATCAACACAAAATGACCCGAAGTACTGATACGTGAGATAAAGAATCTCCGTCATCTGTGCTGTTCCTGCCTCTAGGCTCTGTTCAGCATTATGAAGAGCTGAAATATCGCCATTTGGACCCTCCGATTTGGTCCTAGCGGCACATTTTCTGATAACCCAGCAAATATTAGTGCTCTCAAAAGGTATTCCGGGTGCTTTTTAGCTTCACTACAGATATCAACTTCACTGGAAGTGCAGAAGTTGGCATTTAAATACCTGAGACAGCTGCTCTCTCCCATATCCCCTCACAATACTCCGGCAAAAGATATTAAAATGTTTTGTTTTGCCTTGAAATGAATTGAGAGAGACACAAACTTGCTCACGAAAATAACAAGAAAACTGAAGCAGAATGCAGGCCAAGCATTTTTTTTTAAGAACCTTATGGTGCTATAAAGAGTAATAGATTTACAAGATAAGAGTTTCTGTGGACTAAAGTCCACTTTATCAAATGCATGAAGTTCTAGCTGCAGTTTGCAACTATCTCTAACTTTGTCTCTTGGGCTGCTTTCCTATATCTGCTTATCTGGGAGCAAGGCCCATTGAAATCATTGAGGGTGCAATCTTAACCTGCGCTGGAACAGGCAGGCCAGCTGGCCTGCACTATATCCAATGTAGGTTGGGAGCAGGTTGGAGCCTCCACAGGGCAAGGGGATGAACATCCCCTTATTCCAGGTAGGCGCAAGCTGCCCCGAAGGGCTGCTCAAATCTGCGACTGGGCCACAAGGCCATAAATAAATTATAGAAGGCTGAAAACAATCAAAAACTCAGGGCACAATCCTAAACAGTGTTGGCCTGGCAAGGCTGGCCGGCCAGCGCCAAATCCAACGCTGCTTTGGGGAGGCTGGAGCATCCCAACTGCAAGGGCACGTAGGGGAGCCCTTACCATAGGGGAGGCTCCTGCCGCCCCAATGCGCTCCTAAAATCTGCCCCTGCTAAACAGCAGGTGCAGATCTGAGGGGACCGCGCAGCCCGAATCAGGGCTGCACGGCCTCCTAGATGGGTTTTGGATTCAGCCATATGGCTGAAACCAGAGCCCGCATTCTCCCCGCCCACAATTTCCCTCCCCCCACCAATCCCTGTCCCCATACTGGACAGAGCCTCCCTCACGCCAACTGGCTTTGGTCGGCGCAAGAGAAGATCCCCGTCGGTGCTCTCAAGCACCATCACGTCGGCTTGAGAGTTTTAGTGCTGACACGGGGGGTGCTGCTCAGCACCCTCGCAACGGCGCCAATGACGTAGCATTGACACAACGACACTGCGTCAACGCTATGGGGCAGCCAGGATTGTGCTGTGGGTGCTGAACTGATTGTCCAAGAAATAAAGGCCCAAAGTAGTAGTATGGGTTTAGTGCCCCTGAAATGGCTGCATCTAATGCATATTTCCATGCTGTGTGCCATAAGGCTTTCCATTGAGTTAAATATAGTCCATATAGTCCATATAGCAAGGGTGGCCAAATGGCTTTTTGACAAATGTTGGCTGAGCTCCTTTTTGCATTACAATTAATATAAAAAGCTAAATTAAAAAAAATTTCAAGTTTATAATTATTTACTGGGTATAAACTGAGAGTCCACTAGATTACAACGTAAGTTTAATATTCACAGTTGGTAAATATTATTAAGAATGTAAATGCTTCTTAAACATTGCAGCCCTCAAACATCTGAAGTTTATTGTATGTGTCTCTTACGTTAAGCAAGTTTGGACACCCTTGGCCCAATATTTAACCATGCCTTAGAAAATTGTAGCTTTTAACATTTTGGAGGGGGGCGGGGACAGGCTTAAGGATATGCTTAAAGGCTCAATCCTAACCTGGAGTTAGGTGGGAACAATTAGGCGAGCAAAGTTTGGATGGCACAAAGGCCACCGTATAGTGCATTTGGACCACTCTCAGAGTCAGGGAGGATGGTGCACTTCTGTGTGCTGGCACCTCTGACTCCAAGAGTGGTCCAAACATACTTTACTTGTGCCGGCCAAATGTTACTGTCCTAACTGTGATGGCCTAACTCCAGGTTAGGATTGCGCTCTAAATGTTGATCGTGCAAGCACACAGCTCAGTCGCCATAGGCAAATGATTCTACAAACTGTCACGTAATTTGAGTTTAGACACTGGCATTTTCCAGCACTGTAGTAAATTCCTCTCCAGATTTCGGCATTTTCCATCTATTTAGAAGTAAACAAAACATCTGGAAAAGTTTTTGACCTGGGATTTCAAGTCTCTCCGCACCAGCAGAGTGTTCTAATGGAAAGGTCACCAAAGTGGGAGGCAGAAAACGAAGCTCAGTTCCTCAGGCACATCATTATACATCTGTGTGCCTGTTTTCCTCTCCATCTTTTGTTTGCTTTGTCTGGATAATTTATAAACTCTTCAGGAGACGACCTTGCTTCACCATATGTTTCTATGGCGTGTAAAAATGTGGGAGTCTGAAAGGGCAATCTTTCGACTCCTTGCTCCATAGTCGGCGCATTGAAATCGATGGCACAACCTTGGAGGAGCGGGCTGGCGAATCGGAACCGTGGGCTCAGATGGAGCCTTAAGATGTCAACAAAATGTACATTATTGCCTGACAAGGAAGGAATATGTACCGCCATCCTCTGCAGGCAAGGCAACAGCAGGAGCAGCAGGCTCGATGCCGCGAACAGCTGTAATTCTAAGTGACTTGGCAGGAGAGATTTTCTTTGGGCTTCTTCTGAAAGAAAAAGAACAGACACATTCCACTCTGGTGTTTAGTTCCTAAATTCGACCAACAATGGGCTACAGTTGCATTATAAACAAACAGCATAATTATTAAAAAATATATAATAAATACAGCATTATTAATGGAGATTAGAAGACAATGGTTTTACAGACCAAACTGTAACATTTTCTTAGTCTCTTTCTTAGAGCACAATTGTAACCTGGAGGTACGCAGGCATAGTTAGGCCAGCAAAGTTTGGCTGGCCCAAGGGACACCGTAAAGTATGTTTGGACCGCTCTCAGAGTCGGAGAGGCCAGCACACAGACATGCGCCATTCTCCCTGACTCCGAGAGTGGTCCAAATGTGACAGCAGCCCTTGTGGCAGGCAGCCAAACTTTGCTGGCCTAACTGTGCTGGCCTAACTCCAGGTTAGGATTTTGCCCTTAAAGTGGTTTTTAAAAAGTACATTCCTGGATGAATCCTCGCACTACAAAGCAAGACCACAGGCCGAGAATCCTCACACTACAAAGCAAGACCACAGGCCGAGAGATTTGGTTTAGCCTGTTTCAGGGGGACGTGAGTTCTGGACAGCCCTAGACAGTAGCATCCCTAGAGCAGGGCACTAGGTTTTGCAAGGAACCTTGCTTTGCTGTGTAAACTGCTCTGATAAACTGATAAACTTTGCTCTGTGTAAACTGATCCCTCTCTATCATCGCCAGTCATCAAACACAGAGGCATTGCTTCCCCCACCGCTACGAAGGAGAGTGACAGGAGCAGTTGATTGCTCCTTACAGGAGGTAAGGCTCCTTGCAAAACCTAGTACCCCATGCCCTCCAGAGATGCTACTGGCCCTAGAGTCCAGTGGGATTCAAGCAACTCACAGCCCAATCCTAAGCAGTGCCACCCAAGCAAGGCTGGCACAGCAGGGCCATATCCTGAGCCCAGCAGGAGGCGGCAGCAGCAGCTCAGCGCAGGGCTAGGGGAAGTTTTCCCTTTGCACCCAGGTAAGCCCCCGTCATCCCTATGGGGCTGCTCGGCTCTGTGCATGCAGATTTGCAGGCCCAGGTGAACATGAGTAGCAATGGCCCGAATCAGGGCTGCCGAGGCCAGGGATGGGGCTTAGGATACAGCGCAACGGCTGTCATCCATCACCACCCCGTCACCGCCCCGTTACGTCCATGGCATGCCTCTGGCATTCCTCCGGTGCTCGATTGGTGCACGGCCGGCGCAGCTGATGGGCACGGGGTGCCCCAGCGCTGGCGCTGCTGCTGGCGCTGGTCCAGCACCTGATTTGCTGGCACAGACACTCCTGATGGCATGTTTGCCCCAATACTGGACTGGCCCAAGAGCGCTCTCAATCCTCACCTACACCAGCACAGCCCGGCCACATGGCCTGTGCTATATCCAGTGCATGTTACAACACTGGTGGTTTTCTTGGGGTAGGGGGATATTTTCCCCTTACCCCATTTCAACTCCTAGCCAGCCCAATGGGACTTTTCAGATCCACGCCAGCTATTTAACTGGGGCAAATCCAAGAAGCCCAGTGTTACACTAGGTGGCCCAGGAAGGGGGTTAGGATACAGTGGAGGAAGCCTCTGCCATTCCTGCACCTCCCAGGCTCGATCCTCCATTCCCCCTCCCTTCACCCAGGAATGCCCCTTCTCCAATATCCTCCCCATACCCCTGCACCTTACCTCCTTGCACTGATAGCCGGGGCTCTGGGTGAGACATTGGAAGGCTGGTGCAGACCTTCTCACTAGGCCTGCTAGCTCACGAATCATCACAGACAAGCCTTATGGCATGTTTCCAACACTCCTAACCAGCACAGGTGACGACTGTGACAGCTCAGGCAGTGATAAGATTGAGCTCTCAGGTGGCTAGAGATCAGAGCTACTGATCAGGTGAGTGAGCAATCCTACTAAAAAGTCTTATGTTGCCTGACAAGCCTTTGTAATTCTTTTATTTGCTGGAATTCCATAAATGAGGAGCCACCACTGAGAAGGCCCTATTCCTAGCCGCCACCCTCCCTTCACTTCTACTGGTGGCACCACAGTCAGAAGGCTCTCCCCGATGACCTAGGATGGACAGGATTGTTTGTTCATCCTGCCCATTCATCCAAACACTCTTTCCACACTCATCCGTTTCCTTCCTTTTAAACTGGCAAAGTTACAGCAGTGAAGGAGTTACACTGACTGAAAGTCACAACTGCAGAACAACACTGTAACTTCACGATGCCATCAGAACTTGACGTTACGCCACCATAAGGGGGTTAATAGCAATTCTATCCTGTGCTTTCCAGTTTAAGGATAGGAGTGGCCCTGCCAGGTGGATGCCCTGCTTTGACTTAAACTAGATTGAAAATCATTTGAGCAGTTTGCAAAGCATGCTCTCCATAGAAACCAAATCTAGTATTCACCACAATGTTTTGCATGGAATGTTTTAATAAAAGAATTCTTTTCCATGCACACTCACATCATTCAGGGGCGTAGCTAATGAACGTGTAGCCAAGTGAAGAGGGCAAAATGTTGCCCCGGAAGTAGCATCACAGTTGTATTTTCATTTCTCCAGTGTGTGTGTGTGTGTGTGTGTGTGTGTGTTTGGGGGGGGGGGTAATTTTTGATAGAGTAAAGATATTATGCTCTGGCTTGTGTCATTGCATTCTGCATTAAATTACATTTCCAGTAATATATAACAAGATGGTATTATTCATGCGTACCAAGGTCTTCACAATTTCAGCCATTAATATCAAGCTCAGCTTGTTGCCCTCCTAAACCTTATTGCCCAGTGCAATTGCACCCCCTGCACTTTTTTAGCTATGCCCCTGACTTCCTTGCAGATTTGTGGCACTCAGATCTGTTTTAATTCTGCTGGAGCTTGTTTTCTCTTTTTCATCTTACTGCTCACTTATAACACGGGAGGGAGGGAGGGAGGGAGAGGGAGAGGGAGAGGGGGAGGGGAGAGAGAGATGGACTAGCAATGATGCTGACTAAAGAAATAAATTGGACTGCGCTGCAAAGTCAGAGAGCAAAAACAGGTGCTCTGGCATCAGCACAAGTTCTCATCCAGAAGTCGAGGGCCAGTGACTCTCCCATTCTGCCTGGGTATTCAACCATGAGGTTTGATCACTCCTCCGAAAAGGACTGCTGCTATTGGCCAGCTGACAAGAGAGAAATAAAACCACTTGGGCATCGGACATGAGCTGAATCAAGGCAGTAGTAGCCCATTTGCAGAACAATATGACCAGCTGGACATTCTGGGGGCTTGTCTTGGGTTGGTGCGAGGCTATGGAACCCAAGGGAAAGCAAATGGCCTCGCTCTCCATCATCACCTCCTGCCTTGGGTCTTTGTGTTCAGCCTTGAGTGATTGGATTTGGTAAAATATGAGATACACTCTGTGCAGGCATCAATCACTACAGGAGATTTGGCTGCCATGGAGCATTTCAGCCAATGGGCGGATCTTCCTGGATTTGTCTTTCATGCATTCGTATTCCAAGGGATGACACAGATCCTGAATGCTGATGGGGAGAGCTTTATCACTGCATAAAACGGGTGACCCTAAAAACATTTTCTGTTGCCAAAAATGATGGAGGCCACCAAACAATTGTATTAGCTGCTGCCCTTCCCTCCTGAGGGACAAACAGATGCTGTCTACATCACTCCTTTGGTTTCAAATGGGATGCATGCCCTGTGTGGGCATGATTGGCACCCAAATGGGACAAAGGATAGGGCAAGAGGGGGACAATGCGGGCGTACAAGCAGACTTCTAAGAAGTGTTGTTTTGAAAGAAAAGAACAAGCTCCAAAACTGGTCAGGATGAGGATCACAGTGGGCAAGGGGTGCAAATTCCCCAGGTGCTGAGTTGGGGGAGAGCAGTGATGATGCCTGCCCCCTGTTATGCCAGAAACACCTGCTGGGTCTCCCTGAGGCCCCTGCTGCCCGCTCTAGGCTGGCTTCAAACAGTTCTGTTGCAGCAGTGGAGCAAACACAACTAGGCCTCACCTTCTCAGTAAGCCAGGTCCAGTTATCCACAAGCCAGTCCAAGGTCAGCAAGTCAAGTCAGTCCTGGTCCACATTACGCCAAGCCAAATCAGAATCCAGAAAGCAGAGTCAGCTGTCAGTTTGTCAAGCCAGTCCAGTCTCTCCTACTCCCACCAAAGTTGCTCCTACTACACACCCACACCTTCTCCTTCCTCCAGGGGCTCCTTATATCCTGGCTTCGAGCCACTGAGTGGCTGCAGATGTGCAGCCCAACTCCAGCTACCTCCCTGGTGTTGATCCTGTCTGTACTTAGCTCCCTGGTGTTGATCCTGTCTATACTTAGCCCAAGGGTCACTGTTGGCACCATCTCCTGCCTCCTCGAGGGGGTCTTCTGTATTTTTACTACACCCCCACCACCACTGAGTCGGAGCACAAAGTTGCTCCGGGAAGTGGCTTCTGCGGTAGAAACCGCTTTCTGGAACAACCTGGTGTAGTCCCGAAGGGCCACCCTGCCCCTCCAAGAAGGGGCGGACAGCCCTTCCTGGTCGCCCTGGCAAATGGCTTCACGGCCGCTTCTCGGAGCGACCAGCAGGTGCGCCTGGCTGCTCCAAGAAGTGACTTTGCTGCTGCTTCTCAGAGTGAACAGCAAGCATGCCTGGTCGCTCCATGAAGCAGCCGCGAAGCCGCTTGTCAGCAGCCAGGCGTATTCTGGGGCCACTCACTGACTGCTGTGAGAAGCGGCTGCTAAGCCTCTTGTCAGAGAGGCCAGGCACACTTCAAAGGGCCACCAGCCACTTCTCAGAGGGGTGGGTGGCCCTTCAGAGCCACGAAAGGCCACAGGGGCAGAACCCCTGGAGATGTGCCCCTGGTCATCGCCTTCCTTCCCATGGGTAGACTGAGCCTTACACAGAGCAAAAGGACTGGGTTGACTGGAAGGCCAGATCTACTGGGTAGGTAGACCTGGGCTCCGCCTTGGAAAGCCCAATAGATCTGGGCTTCAGAGACCTTCTCTGCCAAAGCTCGTACAGCAGAAACTTCAGCTCTCCCATGCTGAATGGGAGAGCTTGGGTCCAAGGTAGATCTGGGCTCCAAAATTTTGGTGTCACTTCCCTTGATGGTGTCACCAGGTCTAGTCCACATCCCTGCACCCCCAGTGATGCCATTGAGAAAGCCAAACCCGTTGTACCAGTGGCACATTAATGCACCAATTTCCAGAAGTGGGGTTAAAAAAAAACAGTGGAGATGTTAACCATTTTTTCTGCACTTTTTCAGAGTGTTAGGGTTAACCCATTTTATGTACCAGGAAGGGAAAAATCACTCTTTTAGGGAGGCACTGGAATTATTTTCAGGGTATTCAGTTGTACCCTGTACATATTATTATTTTTCATGCTAAGGTATTTGTACTATATTTTGTAATGCACTTTGGTTGAAGCCCTCCAGTAACAGGTAAATACAGCTGAAAGCTGTGGAACAAACTGGTGCACAGACATGCCTAATTGACAAACAGGAGTCAAAATTGGCCAAGCAAGAAATAAGCATTCCTCAACACCAGCACCCTGGAGATAATTTATTGTTGAAAACCAATGCTTCACACATCCCCACACTGACTAATCAGCTCCAGAGCTACTCCATCCTGCCACAACAGGTACTGCATCTCATCACAACCTCCCATCCAAAAACAAGACCACAGATTCTCTAGCTTCAGGCAGTACCAGCAACTCAACCATCAGTCCACACCTTCTACCCACAGCAAAGGGATAAAAGGAAAAAGTGTTACATATTTATTTTTGTTTGAAAATTAGGAATTAGCTGTAGCGAAGAAAAGCCTATTCTGTCTCAACTCTCCTCTTCTATCATTTCCGCTTGGGTTTGTCTGGAACCATCATTTTCCAAGTCTTGAATAAAAGCCTCCGTTCATGTTGAATTGGGTATTGATTTTATTCCGGTGAAGAAGTAGGGATCATGGCAAAGCAAGTTTATGGTAAAACTCTGTCCACACAGACAGGCTCCAAACCCCAGAAAAGATCTGCAGCTCCAGTCAACCTGAAATCCATCTCCAGGCAGTCTTCTAATAGGAAATAAATATCTTACAATAGGTGTGATATACTGTTTGGAGGACTGGTGGCAGGTGTGGAATTAAATGTTGCTAGTCTTTTAAACCCAGTGTAACCCTCAAGAGCAAGCACTAATGAAAAATCTGGCAGGAATCAGTGTCCACAAAGCAGATTGTTCCACTCCTCAAGCCGGACAGCAACACTTGGCTTTCAGTATAGCTGTGACGACTGCAGCGCTGTGCTGACCAACTCGGCTCGTCTGGGAGTTAAAGACTTCATCCCAGGCATTCTTCAGGATGAAAAAGTGTCGTCAAGGAAGTTTCCTTAAATTGAGAATCCTGGTGCAGGGCAAAACATATTGTCCCCGAAACAAGAGGTAAGGACTGAGAAGGAAAATAAGATATTTGCTACTGGAGAGAAAGCTTTTTGGGCCCAATTCTATCCAACTTTCCAGCACACATTCAGCTGCAATTCAGCTACGAGATAAAGGAACAAATGTTCCTTTATTGAAGAGGTCTCTGAGACTTCCCCCACACCATAGGATTTTGTGCAGGCTCTGTTGTCACTGCTACCTTAGAATGCCAGATGCAGGGGAGTGGCAGCAAGATGCAAGTATCTGACTCTCTTGGGAACACCCTGAGGCACCTGGTGGGCCACTGTTGGATATAGAAGCTAGACTAGATGGACCCTTGGCCTGATTCAACAAGGCTCTTCTTATGACATGTTTTCTGTCAGCCATCTTGCCATTCAGCTTTCTGGCATGAAACATCTTCCATTAGCTTCCAGAACACAATTAACAGGAGTTCTTGTTAATTCTTCACACACCTGGCACCAAAATGACACAGTAATTATTATTATTATTTATTTGATTTTTACCCGCCTTTTTGCCCGCCTTTTTGTATTTATTTATCTATCTATATATATAAAGAAGAGCCTGGGTGTGTGTGTGTGTGTATGTGTGTATGTATGTATGTATGTATGTATGTATGTATGTCTCGCATAGGCTCCTCAACGCCTGGAGCGATCGGCACGAAACTTGGCACGCATACACCTTGCGGCCGGGCAACAAACACTGCGGGGGTCAGGCCCCCCTAGCGCCCCTGGGGGTGGGGGTACGTGGGGGTCCCCGCGTGAAAATGGTCAAAAACGGCCAAAATCGGCGTCGAATCCACAGTTTCCGGGGTCGCTGAGATGAGCGGCGATGCTCCCGATGTTGTTGGAGTCTGGGTTCGGCCCCCCCTCACCGTGGGGGGCAAGAAGGGGTGCGAAACACAATGTCCCCCATGCCCTGCTGGAACGCCTGGACCGACTGGCGCCAAACCCAGCATGCGGAAGCCTAGCGGCCTGGCCACAAACACTGCGGGAGTCGGGGCCCCCTAGCACCCCCGAGGGCGGGGGTACGCAGGGGTCCCCGCATGAAGACGGCCAAAAACGGCCGAAATCAGAGTCGAGTCCACAGTGTCCGGGGTCGCCAGGATGACCGGCGATGCTCCCAATGCCATTGGAGTCTGGGTTCGGGCCCCCCTCAATGTGGGGGGCAAGAAAGGGTGTGAGACAAAATGTCCGCCATGCCCTGCTAGAACGCCTGGACTGACTGGCGCCGAACTCGGCATGCTGAAGCCTAGCGGCCTCGCCCCTGCATGAAAATGGTCAAAAACGGCCGAAGTCAGTGTCGGATCCGTAGTTTCCGGGGTCGCCGAGATGGGTGCTGATGCTCCCAACTCTGTTGGAGTCTGAGTTTGGCCCCCCTCGACGTGAGGGGCAAGAAGGGGTGCAAAACAAAACATCCGCCATGCCCCGCTGGAACGCCTGGACCGATTAGCACCAAATTCGGCATGCGGAAGCCTAGCGGCCTGGCCACAAACACTGCGGGGGTCGGGGCCCCCTAGCACCCCCGGGGGCAGGGGTGCGCAGGGCCCCCCATTTGAAAATGGTCAAAAACAGCCAAAATTGGCATCAAATCCGTAGTTTCCGGGGTCGCCGAGGCGAGCGGCGATGCTCCCAACACCGTCGGAATCCAGGTTCGCCCCCCCCTCAGCGTGGGGTGCGAGAACGGGTGCGAGGCACAACGTCCGCCATGCCCTGCTGGAACGACTGGAGCGATGCGCACCAAACCCGGCATGCGGAAGCCTTGCAGCCTGGCGACAGACATGCCGGGGGTCAGGCCCCCTAGCGCCCCAGGGATGGGGGTGCCCCGGGGCCCCCGCATGAAAACGGTCAAAAACAGACAAAATCGTCGTCGGTTCCTTAGTTTCTGGGGTCGCCGAGGTGAGCGATCGGCACTAAACTTGGCTCGCATACACCTTGCGGCCTGGCGACACACACTGCAGGGGCGGGCCCCCCTAGCGCCCCTGGGGGTGGGGGTACATGGGGGTCCCCACGTGAAAACGGTCAAAAACGGCTGAAATCGGCGTCAAATCCACAGTTTCCGAGGTCGCCAAGATGAGCGGCGTCATTCCCAACACAGTTGGAGTCTGGGTTTGGTCCCCCCTCGACGTGGGGGGCAAGAAGGGGTGTGAAACGAGACATCCGCAATGCCCCACTGCGACGCCTGGAGTGATTGGCGCCAGACTTGGCATGCGTATGCCTTGCAGCCTGGCGACAAACACTGCGGGGGTCAGACCCCTCTAGCATCCCTGGGGGTGGGGGTACACAGGGGTCCCCGTGAGAAGATGGTCAAAAACGGCTGAAAACCGTTTCAAATCCACAGTTTGTGGGGTCACCAGGGTGAGCAGCAACGCTCCTGATGCTGTTGGAGTCCGGGTTCAGCCCCCCCTTGGCGTGGGGGGCAAGAAGGGGTACGAAACACAACATCCGCCATGCCCTGCTGGCATGCCTGAACCGATCGACACGAAACCTGGCACGCATACACTTTGCAGCCTGGCGACAAACACTGTGGGGGGTCAGACCCCCCAGCGCCCCTGGGGGCAGGGGTACGCGGGGGTCTCCGCATGAAAATGGTCAAAAACAGCTGAAATCAGCGTCGAGTCCATAGTTTCCAGGGTCGCAGAGATGAGCGGCGACGCTCCCGACACAGTTGGAGTCCGGGTTCAGGCCCCCCTCGGCGTGGGGGGTGAGAAGGGGTGCGAAACGAAATGTCCGCCATGCCATGCTGGAACGCCTGGAGCGATGCGCACCAAACCTGGCACGCGTGTCCCTTGCGGCCTGGCAACAAACACTGCATAAATCAGTTGAAAACAGCCATAATCGGCGTTGAATCTGCAGTTTCCGGGGTCGCTGAGGTGAGTGGCGACACTCCCGATGAAGTGGGAGTCCGGGTTCAGCCCCCCTCAGCATGGGGGGGCGGGAAGGGGAGCGAAACAAGATGTCCACCATGTCCCGCTGCGACGGCTGGAGCGATTGGCACCAGTCTCGGCACGCACGTGCCTTGAGGCCTGGTGACAAAAACTGCAGGGGTCAGGCCCCACTACCGCCCCCGTGGGTGGGGTGCGCGGGGGCCCCTGTGTGAGAATGGTCAAAAACGGACGAGATTGCCTCAGACCCGTAGTTTCTGGGGTCGCCGAGGCCTGAGGCAGGGGGCCGAAGAAGGGTGTCTGAAGTGAAGATGGCAGAAAACAGGCGAAATTGGCATCGAGTCCATAGTTTCTGGGGTCGCCGAGGCGACTGGTGATGCTTCCGATGCGGTTGGAGTCTGGGTTCGGCCCCCGTCAGCGTGGGGGGCGAGATGGGGTGCAAAACTCATTAACTCTGGAAGATAATTTTGTTACCGGGTAACAAAAAGCTAGTATATATAAAGAAGAGCCTGGGTGTGTGTGTGTGTGTATGTGTATGTATGTATGTATGTCTTGCATAGGCTCCTCAACGCCTGGAGCGATCGGCATGAAACTTGGCACGCATACACCTTGCGGCCTGGCAACAAACACTGCGGGGGTCAGGGCCCCCTAGCACCCCCTGGGGTGGGGGTACATGGGGGTCCACACGTGAAAACGGTCAAAACCGGCCAAAATCGGCGTCAAATCCACAGTTTCCCGGGTCGCCGAGATGAGCGGTGATGCTCCCGACGCTGTTGGAGTCCGGGTTCAGCCCCCCCTCGACGTGGGGGGCAAGAAGGGGTGCGAAACAAAACGTCTGCCATGCCCCGCTGTGATGCCTGGACCGATTGGCACCAAACTTGGCATGCGGAAGCCTAGCGGCCTGGCCACAAACACTGCGGGGGTCGGGGCCCCCTAGCGCCCCCAGGGGTGGGGGTTCACGGGGGTCCCCGCGTGAAAATGGTCGAAAATGGCCAAAATTGGCATCAAATCCATAGTTTCCGGGGTCGCCGGGATGAGCGGCAACGCTCCCGACGCCATTTGAGTCTGCGTTCGCCCCCCCCTTGGCATGGGGTGCAAGAAGGGGTGCGAAACAAAACGTCCGCCATGACCTGCTGGAACGCCTGGACTGATCGACACGAAACTTGGCACGCATACACCTTGCGGCCTGGCGACAAACACTGCGGGGGTCAGACCCCCCCTAGCGCCCCTGGGGGCAGGGGTACGCAGGGGTCCCCACATGAAGATGGCCGAAAACGGCCAAAATCGGCGTCGAGTCCATAGTTTCCGGGGTCACCGAGACAAGCGGCAACACTCCCGACGCCGGTGGAGTCCAGGTTCAGCCCCCCCTCGGTGTCGGGGGCAAGAAGGGGTGCAAAACACAGCGTCCGCCATGCCTTGCTGGAACGCCTGGAGTGATTGGCACCAAATTCGGCACGCGCGTGCCTTGCGGCCTGGTGACAAACACTGTGGGGGTCAGCCCCCCCAGCGCCCCTGGGGGTGGGGGTGCGCAGGGGCCCCCATGTGAGAACGGTCAAAAACGGACGAAATCGGCATTGGATCCATAGTTTCTGTGGTCACCGAGGTGAGCGGCGACGCTCCTGATGCAGTTGGAGTCCGGGTTCGGGCCCTGTCAGCATGGGGGGTGAGAAGGGGTGCAAAACTCAAATTCTGGAAGATCATTTTGTTACCCGGGCAATGCCGGGTAACAAAAAGCTAGTACAATATAAAAAAGATACAATATAAAATTAACATTAAAAAGCAATTAAAAACAATGTTAAAACAGACATAATTACATGTGTGGCAGGAAGTCATCATGTTCAGGGAATTTCTAACAGTAATGGCATGATGCTTGCAATGTGCTCTGGCTAGGGTCGGCACCAAGCTTTTGGAACCAAGGTTTTGGAAAAGGGAACATGGGAAGCAATTGCTCCCTGAGATTTCATTTGTCAGAGGGTTCCTGAACATCACTCGCTAGCTCTATCAGCCAAAAAGCATGTGATGTTAAAAATGTAGTTTGGCCTGATGTGAGTGTCTTTTTCATTAGCTGTGGGGAGAGCAATCAGTGCTGGCAACAGTACCAAGAGCCTACCTTTTTAGCCTTTTGCTGTGGCTCGGATGGAAATCACTTCCCAACACTGCTATGTGACCCAGGAAGGAGGTTGTCTAACTTGAGCAGAAGTATTCATACTGGGGCTTCGTGACACTTGAGAATGAGAAGGCTGGTCCCTTCCCCCTTAAGCGGCAGGGCGGCTGTAGGACCCCATGCAATCCCCAGGATCACACCAGCAATGAAGGAAAAGGGGCTATTGCAACCTACTTCCGGTTTCGCAATCACAACCAGGAAATGGGTCGTGGGGAGCACTGCTGAGAGGTCCACAGGCTCCCCACACCCCTTGGAGGGCTGGCGTGACCCAAGGTAGAGTCTGAAAGAGCCATTTTTCCCATCCTGTGGGCAAGATCCCGGGGATCACACCAGATCATAGCAGTTGCCCCTGCAAACAGAGCGACGCACGGGTTTGAGAACCACTGAACTTGAGGAGTCATTGAAGGATAATACTATTGCTAATATATCAACTGCCATATTTCTAGAAACAAATGTGATTATCTCCTGGGGCAGTGATGTCATTCAGGGGGAACGGACCAGAACGGGCGTTCCGGATCCTAACAGGCTCCGTGGCTGCTTCCGGGTTTTTTTGTTTGTTTGTTTTTCAACATTTGAATTTGAACTCAAAAATGAGTTCCTGTTCCTAAATCATTTGAATGACACCACTGTCCTGGGGGTGCAATCCTAACTTGCATTGGAACGGGCAGGCTGGTGGGTAGACCTGTGCGATGTCCAGAGCAAGTTGGGAGCAGGCAGGAGCCTCCCTGGGGCAAGGGCACATTTGTGCCCTTACCCTGGGGTAGGCGCCAGCTGCCCCAATTGACTCCTTGGATCTGTGGAACTCTTTGCCACAGGAGGTGGTTTTTTTATATATATATAATTGTTTTTATTAATTTTTAAGAAAAGAGATGGGATAGGGTTACAGAAAACAAAGGAATGGGTTAAACAAAGGTAAACACATTAGGTAAGTACCTTGCAATGCATCATAATATCTTAAAAATATCATCAATCCAATTAAAAATATCATTTCTAAGGTTATCTATTTCATACTCAATATATCCAAAATCTTCTTTACTTATAAATTATGAAATATCTTAATATTCAACGTTGAACTATGTAATCAGTACTAATCTTTTATTACTTTACCATTCAACATTGCATATCTATCCAATCATAAAACATTTTCCAGTATTGTTTAATCTTATTAATCTTGCCCTCTCTTAATCTTTCTGTTAAAATGTCCATCTCTGCCACTTCATAAATTTTCCCTATTATTTGTTCCATATTCGGGGTTTCATCATCTTTCCATTTCTGTGCAAATAGTAATCTAGCCGCCGTTGTTACATGAATAACAATATGTTTCATATTTATATCTTGAATTTCTGTTAAAATATTTAATAAAAATATTTCTGGTTTGAGTGGAATATTGAAATTTAATATTTCTTGCAGCATTCCTTGTATTCTCTGCCAAAATTTCTTAGCTTTCTGACAAGTCCACCACATGTGGTAATAGCTTCCTTCAGCTGCTCCACATTTCCAACATTTATTAGAAGTATTCTTATACATTTTTGAAATTTTTTGAGGAGTTATATGCCACCTATAAAACATCTTGTATATATTCTCTTTAAATGATGTTGCCTTGGTCATTTTAATGTTCATTTTCCATACTTTTTCCCAATCTTCCAACAAAATATCATGTCCAACATTTTTAGCCCATTTCATCATTGCTTCTTTTATTACTTCATCTTCCATTCTCCTTTTTAGAAGAAATGTATATATTCCTTTTATATATTTTTCTTTTTCTTCTAGAAAATATCTATCAAATTCCGTAATGTCCTGGTATATTCCTATTTTTCGATCTTCTTTCAATCTTGATCTTATTTGATTTTCTGACCACCAATCGAAAAAAATATTTTTCCCCTCTAATTGTTCCTTAGTTAATAAATTATTATCTTTATCTAAAATCTCTGCATATTTTCTATTTTGATCTTCTCTAAACCATTCTGGTTTTGAACCAATCTCTAAAGGTCTGATCCAGTTTGGGATTTTTGTAAATATTTTATATCTTATTTGTTCCCATATCCATAAGAGAGCTCTTCTCAGACAACGTTGTTTAAAGTTGCTATAAAATTTTGCTTTATCATATATTAAAAATGTGTGTAAACCAATCTGTAAATTGTATGTTTCTAATTTAATTGATCTGGTATCTGTTGGTTGAGCCCATTCTCTTATCCAATTTAATGCTGCTGCTTGATAATATAAGAACCAATCTGGAAGTCCAAATCCTGCTCTTTCTCTTGCCTCTTGTAGTAGTTTTAATCGTATTCTGGGCTTCTTTCCTTGCCAAATAAATTTTGATATTGTTTGATCTATCTCAATAAAAACGTTTTTCTTTAAAATTATTGGAATCATCTGAAATAAAAATAATAATTTCGGTAATATATTCATCTTTACTGCAGCAATTCTTCCCATCAATGAGAGTTGTAATTTCTTCCAATTTTCACAGTCTTTTTGTATTTCTTTTAATAACTTATAATAATTTTCTCCCACTAACGTACTATTCTTACTAGTAATTATAATACCCAAATATTTTACTTTATGTGTCACTTGCAGGTTCCATTTTCTTATTTCTTGCATGTCAGATTCTTTCACGTTTTTCATTAATATCTTTGTTTTTTGATAATTAATCTTCATACCAGCTACATCTCCATATTCTTTCAAATCTTCCATTAAATATTCTAGAGATTCTTTTGGGTCCTCTAAAATAAAAACTAGATCATCAGCATATGCCTGTAGCTTAAATTCTTCTGTTTGAATTTTCAGTCCTTTTATTCTTATATCTTCTCTGATTTTCGTATTCAAAATCTCCAAAGATAATATAAATAATAAAGGTGATAATGGGCAGCCTTGTCTTGTACCTTGTTGAATCTGTATCTCTTGAGAATCTGTATCTCTTGTATCTCTTGAGTTAAATCTCCATTTAATTTCACTCTAGCTGTTTGTTTGGAATAGATTCTGCTAACTACTGTTAAGAAGTGTTGTCCAAAGCCAATCGCTTTTAATTGTTTGATCACATTTGTGCCCTTACCCTGGGGTAGGCGCCAGCTGCCCCAATTGACTCCTTGGATCTGTGGAACTCTTTGCCACAGGAGGTGGTGATGGGATCTGGTCTAGATGCCTTTAAGAGTGGATTGGACGGATTTCTGGAAGAAAAATCCATCGTGGGTATAGGCCATGATGGATTGTGCAACCGCCTTACATTAGTAGTAGGCTACTTCGGAGTACTGGGTGCAAGGGAGTGGCAACAGGATGCAAGCATCTTGTTGTCTCATGCCTCCCTGGGGCACCTGGTGGGCCACATTGAGATACAGGAAGCTGGACTAGATGGGCCTTTGGCCTGATCCAGTGGGGCTCCTCTTATGTTCTTATGATATTTAGCAGGCAGAAAGCTGTGGAACCCAGCTCCACCCCCCCGTCCCCGAGCCAGCACCCCCACCCAGAAACACCCTCCCGTTTCCTGCAACCGCTCCTGCACCAGCGGAACTCATGGCCAAGAACTCACCAGCAGAACCCTCTTCTGGTGCTGCAGAGCCACTGCTGCTGCCAGCATTAGCCTTTCAGACACAGCGCTGGCACAGGGGTCCTGGACAATGCCCTCATGCCAGCGCTACGTGCACAGGGCCAATGTATCAGCCCTCGGGCGCACCTTGGATTGCACCCCAAGTGTCATCCTTCAGGCTCACTGAAATCCCTTATTTGTGGGAAGACAAGTACTGTACTATGGTGTGCACACACATAGAGAGAGAGACAGAGAGATATTTTCCCCAAACGCATTACATTTACCATCAGCTGTTGCATTTTCCAGAACTCATTTCCACATGCAAGAGAACTGCAATCTAAACAAATGTCAATATATTCATTTTAGCTTATGCTTATGGGTGTGGGCTGATGAATATTGATCTGAAAGATATTTGGTGGACAACTTGTTAGAATTAATCCCTTTGCATTCTTATTTCGAGTACAAATTATAACTCCCGAGGGCTGACCTGGAAATAGAAATTATAATGACACTGTGTGCTATAATGCCATCAATAAAGGCATATGCTTCAATCTATACTGAAGACCAATAATAAATTCAGATATAAATCCATTTTTATTTATTCCATTTGTATGCTTCCAAAGAGTATGGATGAGAACGAACAGCTCCCAGGTGGTCTTCCAGCCAGGCACTTTACGGGCTCGTAATTTTTAAAGTGTGCTTTAGCCTAGTATTTTTCCTTTAAATAATAGTGTACAAGTGCATGAAAAGCCACAGCAGGGATAGTGGAGGTTTTACATTTTCGCTTCATTGCCGTTCCAGTCTGGATCTCCCCCACCATCACTGCACGCTGTTTATGATAGGGGGGGACTTTATTTGACAGTAAATGAGGAGATCTGCTTCAGCCTAGAGTAGCCAATTGACCAGAAAAAAAAATATCTTGGACTGCCTGTTTGCCTTTATTCAGCTGCTGAAAGTTTTTTTAAGCATTGGAATAAGCATCATCACCTGCTATAGAGCCCGTGGCTCTAAAAGCAAAGGAGCAGGGCCAATAAAAAAACATTGGCAGGCTTATTTCAGACCACTCTCCACCATCTGTTGAAATATATTTAAAAGCACTTTTTACCCCTTGGAAGCTAACCTATTTAGCTCAAAAATCCTGACACAAACAGACGATGTTCGTCCAGAAAAAATTTCTGATCTGTAGGAGATTTGTTCTACTGTTTCCTCTTTCCCATTTCTCCTTTTGTATGGTAATGCTAGAAGATGAACGTTTTTTAGCACAACCTGGCAATCTCATTCATTCTCCTAGTGTCTGTCCCCATAGGTTCCAGGGTCAATGTAATAAAAGTGCTTTGCTTTGTGGTAGCCTTCACACCTGAATCCTAGTAGGAAAGAGAGACAACAAATAACAGCAATGTCAACACAACGAAACCAAGGCATTCTGACTGTCCCCCTCACTACGGCAGATTTTATGTGCGCACATGAGAGAGGTGATAGCATTGGATTGCAGGAAAGAGAAAATGACTGGGATTGCTGACCTGTTGGAAGAAAAATGGGGCTAATTCACAGGAATGGCCTTCGTTTTCTTGCCTTTGAACCTAAACGGCTTCAAGGTGGCTCAGAGATTACATCAATAATACAGATTCATTGCAGGGCAGGGATTAAGGTCCAACCTAGACTCTTTGGGCAGGATCATGCCATTCAGCTGCATTTGAGGCCCTGCCTCACTCTATCCTTGGCCTGGCACTCCTGTTCACCGAGATTCAGACCGGGTTAAAATACCACCCTGTCATCATCTGTGGTCTCCTGAGTGGTAGCCTGTTGGGAAGGAGATATGGGGAAGTAATAAACGAAGCAGCAAAAGACTTTTGGGCTTAGTTTGGAGTTGCACCAAATTCCCTGTCTGCAAGCTTATGTCCACAGTAGACTAGTTAGCTTCCCTTTTACCATCAAAAAACAACCAGACACCCTAGGCTTTTACAAGGCACCACAAAACCCCACCACCACCACCACCAAAGGCCTGTTCAGCAACACCAGCCCTCCTTCCTCCTCCAGGGGTGGCGGCCACACAATTCCCCACAGTCTCCAATGACAACCTTAGTTTCAACAACAATCTCCAAGTGTTCTCCATTCAGTTCATTCATCCGTCCACTCTCAGTCACTTCCCAGCCACTCTTCTCTCCAAGCAGTCCACAACCCTTTTCCAGCTCTTGGCACCCCTTCCAAAACTCCTGCACCAATACTCTGCTTTCCAGGAGCTACTTTTATCCCCAGGGCTCTTGTTCTCTCCAATGGGCTGCAGCTCTGCAGCTCCAATGGGGAAACAGCTCTGGGTTAACCCTGTAATTCCTGGCTGACAGACAAGGGGCCACTGCTGATACCATTCCCTATCTCCTCAGGGTAATCTGTAATTTCCATAACACTTGGCTCCATTGTGTGAAAGATGTGTGAACAATAATTGGCTGTGTAGATGCTGACTGGGTAAAGAGAGGGTACTGTACAACACGTGCACAAGCCCCAGGTGCTCCACAGAACCACCCTATCATCAAGTCATGAATCAATTAGTAGTGGCCATGTTGTCACATTAATTAAATAGCCCTTACCAGCAGATTATATTGCTTGTTTGTGCAATCCTTATTTCATTAGAGCTAATTGGAAATAATTACAAGTGATACATGAAATGCCCAATTAGACATTTTATCTAGCACTATTGCCATGATCACATAGAGGCTCCTGAGGCTCCTAAGCAAAGGAGCCTTGGCCCCCTGTCTCTGGATGAAAGACTATCTATCAGTATCACTTCTCTGTTTCTAACTTCATTTCTAATTTCAGGAGTAAGAGAGAACTAAGACCTTACTTTCTTTTTCTGATAACTCAGCTTCGGAAAAGAAATCCATATGTCCCTAATCATGCCCTCTATAGAAGAATATTGCAGTAGAAGCATGTTTCTAGCCCTCATACTTCACACATGCATGTAATACAACTTGATGAACCATCTATCACAACCCACTACTGCCAACTTTCAATGGCCTGAAGGCTCCTGCGGTGGCTACTTTCCTGAACAAACTTGAGTACCTGAATATGTGACTTAAATCCTATGCATGTCTACTCAGAAGTAAGACTAATTATAGTCAATGGGGCTTACTCCCAGGTAAGTGTGGATAGAGTTGCAACCTCATACAGAAACTTGGCATCTAGAGAAGCACGGCCAGTCAGAGTTTCTGGACGAGGAGTTGGTCAAGGTCAGCAACTGACCTCTGTCACCCTACTTGCTACTTATTTATATTTATTATTTATTTGAAGAATTTATAGCCTGCTTTACCCATGCCAAAGCAAATGCCCTATGTAGCATACATGGGCAGGCTAGTTTAAACCACCATTTTTCAATTTATTTTTTTTAACAAATATACAGTATTCTGCTATTCACCAAATCCTCTGTCCCAGATGTAGCCTTCACAGTGTGGTTCTCTCCTCTGTGTTGGGATATTTGAACTGAGGCTGAGGAAATTTGTAGACCTGATTGGTGGGTGTTTCTACCTGGATACTTGGAGCCCGGTAACAAGAGTAAGTGGTTACATGGGGTTTTGCCCAGAGATAAGAGATCAGCCTGGTGATAAGGTCACATGATCTATGGTGATTGGAGGAATCATCTGGTGGCTGTGATTGGCTGGTGTGGGCAAGACCAGGGATACAAGTTATCAGTTAGGTTTAACTGTCAGTTAGTGTTAGTCAAAGAGTGTTTGTCAGAGAGAGAGTTTGAAGAGCGTGTGCTTAAGAGAAGTCTTGGATGAGAGCCATGTACAGAGTTTGCTGAAACAGATGTAAGTAAGTTCAACTACAATAATATAGAAGTTTTATTGAAGAAGTCTCAGAGTCATTTTTATCAGTGATCAACAGTGTTGGAGCTCAGCGTAAATTACTCTGCAGGAGGAGAAGCAACATATTTATATCATCATCACATCAAAATAATATTCATCCACAACACTCTGGCTGTGTGACAGCGAGCTTCAGCAGGCAATTGTAAGTCCAGCCTGGACAGGTCCTCAAGATCGTACTCCACTCTTTTGCCTGTTGACTTTCTCACATGCTACCCTGCAACTCTCACTTGCAGTGACTAATCAGCTCATTAGTGCCTTCGTCCTGCCACAATGTGTACAGCAGCTTGTCACATCCTGACATTTCATCTTCCATCCAAAAACAAGACTACAGATTCTCCTGCTTAGCTTCAGGCAGTACCAGCAGCTCAGGCAGGAGGTGTGGACTGATGGTGGAGTTGCTGGTACTGCCTGAAGCTAAGCAGAAGAAGCTGTGGTTAGTTTTGGGGTGGGAGACGGATGCCAGGCTGTGACAAGCTGCAGTACCTGTGAGAGCTGCGGTGGAGTGCATGAGAAGGCCAGCTAGTAAAAGAATGGAATACAACCTGGAGGACTTGTCCAGGCCTGACTTGCAATTGCCTGCTGAAGCTCGCTGTCACACGGCCAGAGGAGAGAACCACACTGTGAAAGCGACATCTGGGACTGAGGATTGGCGAATCACAAGAATACTGTAGATTTGTTTAAAAAAAAAAACACCATTGGAAAAATGGTGGTTTAGACTAGCCTGCTCATGTAAGCCGCCTTGGGCATTTGCTTCGGCATGGGAAAGGCGGGGTACACATTCTTCAAAATAAATAAATAAAACTATCAGTCCACACTTCCTGCCCAAGACAGCTCTTTTGGTATTACAACAGAACACACTGTAGTTTTTCCTATGTATCTACTTCCAGTTTGAGAAAAAACTGGGCAGGCTGTATGGACAAAAGCATTCTGTGCACACCAGAGTATCCATGGGAAGGGACCATAGTTCAGCAGCAGCACTGGCACATATGCACAATACACAACTGGCATCTTCAGTGAAAAAAATCTCAGAAAATATGGTTGAGGAAGACTCTGGAGAACTGCTTCCCATCAATGCCAGATAGTCCAATGGTTGGCCTTGGTGGAAGCCAGCTTCATATCACCAAAGCAAATTACCAGATTGGAGAGACAGCACATAATTCCCCTTGTAGCAAGAATGTTTAACCTATAATAGTGTTATTCAAATGGTGGGTCGGGACCCACTTGATGGGTCACGACCTGAAGTCAGGTGGGTCGTGGAAAGCTGGGAACAGCCATCTTGGAAGTGGGAGACCTTACCCTTGCTATATTCCTGTTGTGAATGTTAACAGTTTGAATTTTCAAGTAAGGTTTTTGTTTTTTTTTAAGGGCTTTTAGTTCAGTGTTTTTACATCATATTTTGTCCTAATCTTGCTTTCTGTCAGAGATTTTTCACCGTAATGCAATTGCTGCAGTCCAAGAATCCAGTTTGTATCCAGGTGTGTCATTTTATTCCCAATGATAGCACTTCCTGCTTGATGATGTCCCTTATGGCTATGACATCACTTCCAGGTTAATGACATCACTTCTGTTGGGTCCCAACACGAGTGCCATTTAAAAAAAACAACAGATCCCATTCTAAAAAGTTTGAGAACCACTGACCTATAATAGAATTCCTTCGAAAGGAATCAAAGCTGAAGTGACTATGCTGATTTGTTTTAAATTTTGTAAACAAGCATCTGTAACCTCTCAGGAAAACATTGTCTGATTTCTTTTTCCCAATTTCCTCCTGTACTCTGAAAGATTGGGTGCTTTTTTTTTTTTTAACTTTGATGTTTCCTTTCAAACAAGTGCTTTTCCAGCAGGCAGCCCAGCCTTCTCTTCAGATAGCGCCTCGAGACATCCTTGCTATTAGTGATAATAGGGACTAGTGAGAAATTATTTAAAAGGATTGATTGAGAGTGATTGTCTGTGCCCGGGCATCACCGTAGGAGGCTCAATCCTCGAAACAATTTTAGCACACAGCACACAGAGGCTGTTTGGAAGTCTTGTGGTTTGGGGGAAAAAAAGGTTTTAAACCTTCTCCTGATTCAATACCGTCTTGACATAACATCAAAGAAGGACCATCTGAAAGTGAAGTTGAAAAGGAACCGCAGCATTTTGAAGATGACGGACCAAATTTCTAAACCGAACTGAAGTGTCGTCAAATACATTATTACTGACTAACACTTTGGTTGTGGATTTTATGGCTTGGAATTGGCTCCAAGGAAATTCTCCCAGATTTGCCCAGGTGAGCTTTATTGGGGAGGGGTTGTCGCAAACCAAGAACAAGTCTTGGGCATAAGGCGACTTCATTTGGGTTTATGATTTAGAGCATAATCTTAACCAACTTTCCAGCAGTGGCATAGCTGTGCCAATGGGGCATGTGCTGCATCCTGCAGTGGAGTGGTAGTCACGGAGGCCTCCTCAAGGGAAGGGAGTGTTTGTTCCCTTACCTTGGAGCTGCAGGAAAGTTGGTTAGTATTGCACAATGAGACTACATGGCAGTGGCATTCCTGGGGGAGGCAAATATTAAGTTCCTGTGTAAAGGGGACCCCGCTCAGCTTCAGAACCATTGATCAGCCATTTGCAGCTCTGACAGCAAAGCTTCCAAGCCAGCTCTCCGAGCTGCAAATGGCTCTGGAGGTGAGTGGGAGGGGCCATGTTACACAGGAGCTCAGACTCCTGCAAAACTTAGTGTTTGCCCCCCCATTGGAATACCACTGATATGTGGTATACGTGGAAGCTACTTGTACGGCTATCACAAATGCTACAGCGCCAGTGAGCCTGGCTTGGCCACTGCCACAAAAAGTGAGTGGCCAAGTATATGTGGGACCAGATAGCGGATGCCTGCCACATGGTAAGATTGCTCAGGGATCAAGAGGGAGGTGGGGAGGTGGTAGAACAGGGTGAGGGTGGGTGGAATGGGAAGGTGACGGGGACAGGGAGGGCAGATCGGGTAAGGGAAGGGGGCAGATTCAGTGACAGTGGTGTCCACTGAATCCTGTCTTCCCAGGTCTGATCTGCCTTCACCAGTAGACATAGACTTGCATCAGATATATCAGTATATCCCGGGCAGCAGAGGGGGAAAAAAACAAATATTCCCTCTCCCCAAAGGCCTCAATGTGCCGACACTACATAGGCACCCCTGCCTTGTTGCACCTTGGAGTTATGGGAGTTAGGTAGGGCTGTTAATTCTGGGCTGTTAATTCTGCTTCTATAAACGCTCACCTTCTGCCAGTAACTATATTGTAGTACATTAATTCTTTAGGCTG
Organism: Lerista edwardsae; assembly: GCA_029204185.1. Taxonomy (NCBI): domain Eukaryota; kingdom Metazoa; phylum Chordata; class Lepidosauria; order Squamata; family Scincidae; genus Lerista; species Lerista edwardsae. The sequence goes on along the minus strand of JAJKFI010033059.1, from coordinate 1,965 downwards.
CAAATAAATCTGCTTTTTCTTAAACACCCTTTCAAGTGTGAAGGAATATTTTGATCACATCCTTATCTTGGATCCATGTGCCATATGCTCTGTTTTGTGGCAGGCACATTTATCAAATTTGAATGTCACAGCCTATACCAAGGGAGTCTCCAAAAACCTGCAACAGTTGTAAGAAACTGCCAATTGTTGGCATGTGTGTGCACGCTCACATGTGTGGGTGTCCCAAGATAAATGAGGTCTGTTCTTATTTTCCGACAAAATAAAAATAACATTATCGTCATACAATGCATGCCACTTTTAACTTTATGTATTGAAAAGGAAGCCTATTTGATATCAACAGAACTTCCTTCCAAATTCATGTGTTCAAGATTGTAGTCTTCAGGCGCAGTCTCTTGGTGGTTATGAAGATTTTGTTGAGTCCCTCACCTTAGCGCATGAGCTATAAAATAAGCATGCTCAGCCTTCTAAAGCAGTGTGTTGCTCGCAAAGCTTGATTGAACGGTGGATTTATGGGGATACATTACAATGATAAGGGTTTACAAATACAGTAAACATCCTGCAGTGAGACAGCCCAGTGCTTGCATGTAGCCATCAGCTGAAGCAGTTTAGGGCACAATCCTAACCTGGAGTTAGGCCAGCACAGTTAGGCTAGCAAAGTTTGGCTGGCACAAAGGACATGGTAAAGTATGTTTGGACACTCCTAATGTCAAGACTGGCGCAGGGACGTGGTGGCGCAGTGGGTTAAACCGCTGCTGCTGGGCCTTCCAACCAGAAGGTTGGGAGTTCAAGACTGCACGACAGAGTGAGCTCCCGTTGCTTGTCCCAGCTCCTGCCAACCTAGCAGTTCGAAAGCACCTAAATGCAAGTAGACCACTTAGGTGGGAAGATAACAGCGTTCTGTGCGCTACGGTGTAGAGTCATGCCGGCCACATGACCACGGAAGCTTGTCCTTGGACAAAACGCCAGCTCTACAGGCTTTGAAATGGAGATGAGCACCGCCCCCTACAGTCGGTCACGACTAGACCATTCAGTTGTGGGGAAACCTTTACCTTTACCTTTAATGTCAAGAGAGGCCAGCACACAGATATGCGCCATCTTCCCTGACTGTGAAAGTGTCCCTTGTGCTAGTCAAACTTTGCTGGCCTAACTGTGCCAGCCTAATTCCAGGTTAGGATTGAGCTCTTAATGTGGACCCTTGCACACAGCCGATCAAGAGAGGCTAGATAAGCCTCTATAAAGATTATACTGGCTGTCAGAGACTATAAAAACTCAGCACCATGTACCATAGCACATGGATAATGGATTGTGTTTGGCTTGGTGGGTCATATGTTGTTTAGATCTTGTGTATTTTTAGAGGCATCTGGTGGACCATGATGAGATCAGGAAACTGGGCTAGATGGGCCCTTGGCCCGATCCATCATATGGATGTTCTTCTTATGTTCTTGTATTCTTATCTGTGTGCTGCAGGGCTAGAGGGGAAGCTGCACAGAATAGCTACCAGATGAGGTTTCTGAACTAATATATTGATATTTCTGTCATTGTCAGACCAAAGCTTTGCAAAACACAACTGGCCATGGTTTTGCAAACTGGTAGAGAAGCTGGGAGCAGGGAGATTGCAAAGGGAGAGAGAAAGGCTCTGGCAGGGAGACAGAAAAGGCCAGAGGTGAGGCACAAATGAAGGATTAAGCAGAAAGGCACAGAAAACCAGAGAAGGAGTTGGGGCAGGAGATTGAAACAGACAGTGGCATCACTAGAGTTTGTGTCACCGGGTGCAGGAGGTCAGTGCGTCATCCCCCCATGATGGATCTCCTTCTCCCAAACCATACAGAATAAATCACAATACCATATGAACAACCTAAATGCAGTGTTATTACTAGGGTTGGTGTTACCCCCATCAACTGTATGTATGTATGTATGTATGTATGTATGTATGTATGTATGTATGTATGTATGTATGTATGTATG
>JAJKFI010033056.1:0-28957 GCA_029204185.1 Lerista edwardsae | reverse complement strand
ATAGATAGATAGATAGATAGATAGATAGATAGATAGATAGATAGATAAACAAGCAGTCCCTTCTGTACGGAAATAATTTAGGAGTACTTCTATGGATATTACCAGGCTGTGAAACGCTCGGCCATAAGATTTCGCCCTATGCAGATATTATGAATTAGTTCAGGATCAGGCTTTACCAGTGCTGTCTTGTTCCCCTCTTACCATGCATTTGTTTACCTACATTCACAACATCTGCGTATGGCTTTTGTGTATCTGAGCATGAAAGTGATCAATACTTTCATTGATGCCTTGTTATATAGTTGCCACGGCACTATAAGGTCAGTGCACCAATACTTCTTATGTTCTTGGGATGCGCATTTGGAAATCAGCTCATAATGGACAGATATGCTGTACAATTCAAAGCATTTTTATTTGTAAGCATTCATTTCATGAGGATCATCCCCACAGAAGTATGCACAGGACTATGCACAGGACTACTTACTATGTCTTCTAGTAAGGGCCAGCCCATCTATGAGGCTAGAGTAAATGGTCACCTCCAGCAGCAGATTGGTGAAGAAGGGCACCCATCTTTGTCCACCTGCTCCTCCTTCCACTCCTTGGATTGGAAAAGGAAGAGGGGACAGAGAGGAAGAGGAAATGTGGAGGGGAAAAGGATCCCGAACTAGAACATTGGTGAGTGGGTGGAACAGAGGCTGGCACATTTTCATGCCCAGTAGCATATCTGGGGGCGGGATTCTGGGGGGCATTTAACACTCTCCACATCCTCATAGCACACAATCACTCACACACACACACACACACCCCTGCACAGTCAACCCCTCTCCTTCATGCATCCATAGCACAGACCTGGAAATCGCTCCATTTGGAGCCGTTCAAAGACAAGGGCAGGCAGAGGGGGCAATTTTGTGGCATTTGCTGAGAAATGCTGGTAAGCTCTGTCACCCTCTCCCTTCAGAGGAGATGGTGGAGAACCACCTCTCCTTTGCAGGAGACAAGTCTCTCCCACACAGCATTTGGGCATGCTGCCTCAGGGGTCAAAAGGTCTTGGGCCAGGCTTGCTTCCAGTTGGCTGAAATGTTCAGCAATATTTAAGGAGCAATCCTAACCTGAGGGGACGTGGTGGCGCAGCAAGTTAATCCGCTGTTGCTGGGCTTTCAACCACAAGGTTGGGAGTTCGAGACTGCACGATGGAGTGAGCTCCTGTTGCTTGTCCCAGCTCCTGCCAACCTAGCAGTTCGAAAGCAGCTAAAAAATGCAAATAGATAAATAGGGACCACTTCGGTGGGAAGGTAATGGCATTCTGTGCGCTACGGCGTAGAGTCATGCTGGCCACATGATCGGACAAAAACGCCGGCTCTACAGGCTTTGAAATGGAGATGAGCACCGCCCCCTACAGTCAGTCACGACTAGACCATTCGGTCGTGGGGAAACCTTTACCTTTTACCTAACCTGAAGTTAGGCCAGCACAGTTCGGCCAGCAAAGTTTGACCAGCACCAGGGCCACAGTTAAGTATGTTTGGACCACTCTCAGAGTCCAAGAGGCCAGCACACAGATGCGCGCCATCCTTCCTGACTCAGAGAGTGGTCCAAACACATTTTACGGTGGCCCTTGTGCCAGCCAAACTTTGGTGGCCAAACTGTGCTGGCCAGGTTAGGATTGTGGTCTTAGCTCAGTTTACCAAGGGGCTAGCAAATGCCTTGTTTCACTCCAGCAAACTGAAACTCTCTTTGCGAGAAGAGCATGTGTGATTGCCGTTATCTCAGCGCAGCTGATCTTATAAAATATTCATTGAAGAAGTATTTGATTTATCTTCTAAATAATACAAGCTCCTTGGCTTGCACATTTAGGTCAATAAAAAGGGTGATTATCAACACAAAATGACCCGAAGTACTGATACGTGAGATAAAGAATCTCCGTCATCTGTGCTGTTCCTGCCTCTAGGCTCTGTTCAGCATTATGAAGAGCTGAAATATCGCCATTTGGACCCTCCGATTTGGTCCTAGCGGCACATTTTCTGATAACCCAGCAAATATTAGTGCTCTCAAAAGGTATTCCGGGTGCTTTTTAGCTTCACTACAGATATCAACTTCACTGGAAGTGCAGAAGTTGGCATTTAAATACCTGAGACAGCTGCTCTCTCCCATATCCCCTCACAATACTCCGGCAAAAGATATTAAAATGTTTTGTTTTGCCTTGAAATGAATTGAGAGAGACACAAACTTGCTCACGAAAATAACAAGAAAACTGAAGCAGAATGCAGGCCAAGCATTTTTTTTTAAGAACCTTATGGTGCTATAAAGAGTAATAGATTTACAAGATAAGAGTTTCTGTGGACTAAAGTCCACTTTATCAAATGCATGAAGTTCTAGCTGCAGTTTGCAACTATCTCTAACTTTGTCTCTTGGGCTGCTTTCCTATATCTGCTTATCTGGGAGCAAGGCCCATTGAAATCATTGAGGGTGCAATCTTAACCTGCGCTGGAACAGGCAGGCCAGCTGGCCTGCACTATATCCAATGTAGGTTGGGAGCAGGTTGGAGCCTCCACAGGGCAAGGGGATGAACATCCCCTTATTCCAGGTAGGCGCAAGCTGCCCCGAAGGGCTGCTCAAATCTGCGACTGGGCCACAAGGCCATAAATAAATTATAGAAGGCTGAAAACAATCAAAAACTCAGGGCACAATCCTAAACAGTGTTGGCCTGGCAAGGCTGGCCGGCCAGCGCCAAATCCAACGCTGCTTTGGGGAGGCTGGAGCATCCCAACTGCAAGGGCACGTAGGGGAGCCCTTACCATAGGGGAGGCTCCTGCCGCCCCAATGCGCTCCTAAAATCTGCCCCTGCTAAACAGCAGGTGCAGATCTGAGGGGACCGCGCAGCCCGAAACAGGGCTGCACGGCCTCCTAGATGGGTTTTGGATTCAGCCATATGGCTGAAACCAGAGCCCGCATTCTCCCCGCCCACAATTTCCCTCCCCCCACCAATCCCTGTCCCCATACTGGACAGAGCCTCCCTCACGCCAACTGGCTTTGGTCGGCGCAAGAGAAGATCCCCGTCGGTGCTCTCAAGCACCATCACGTCGGCTTGAGAGTTTTAGTGCTGACACGGGGGGTGCTGCTCAGCACCCTCGCAACGGCGCCAATGACGTAGCATTGACACAACGACACTGCGTCAACGCTATGGGGCAGCCAGGATTGTGCTGTGGGTGCTGAACTGATTGCCCAAGAAATAAAGGCCCAAAGTAGTAGTATGGGTTTAGTGCCCCTGAAATGGCTGCATCTAATGCATATTTCCATGCTGTGTGCCATAAGGCTTTCCATTGAGTTAAATATAGTCCATATAGTCCATATAGCAAGGGTGGCCAAATGGTTTTTTGACAAATGTTGGCTGAGCTCCTTTTTGCATTACAATTAATATAAAAAGCTAAATTAAAAAAAAATTTCAAGTTTATAATTATTTACTGGGTATAAACTGAGAGTCCACTAGATTACAACGTAAGTTTAATATTCACAGTTGGTAAATATTATTAAGAATGTAAATGCTTCTTAAACATTGCAGCCCTCAAACATCTGAAGTTTATTGTATGTGTCTCTTACGTTAAGCAAGTTTGGACACCCTTGGCCCAATATTTAACCATGCCTTAGAAAATTGTAGCTTTTAACATTTTGGAGGGGGGCGGGGACAGGCTTAAGGATATGCTTAAAGGCTCAATCCTAACCTGGAGTTAGGTGGGAACAATTAGGCGAGCAAAGTTTGGATGGCACAAAGGCCACCGTATAGTGCATTTGGACCACTCTCAGAGTCAGGGAGGATGGTGCACTTCTGTGTGCTGGCACCTCTGACTCCAAGAGTGGTCCAAACATACTTTACTTGTGCCGGCCAAATGTTACTGTCCTAACTGTGACGGCCTAACTCCAGGTTAGGATTGCGCTCTAAATGTTGATCGTGCAAGCACACAGCTCAGTCGCCATAGGCAAATGATTCTACAAACTGTCACGTAATTTGAGTTTAGACACTGGCATTTTCCAGCACTGTAGTAAATTCCTCTCCAGATTTCGGCATTTTCCATCTATTTAGAAGTAAACAAAACATCTGGAAAAGTTTTTGACCTGGGATTTCAAGTCTCTCCGCACCAGCAGAGTGTTCTAATGGAAAGGTCACCAAAGTGGGAGGCAGAAAACGAAGCTCAGTTCCTCAGGCACATCATTATACATCTGTGTGCCTGTTTTCCTCTCCATCTTTTGTTTGCTTTGTCTGGATAATTTATAAACTCTTCAGGAGACGACCTTGCTTCACCATATGTTTCTATGGCGTGTAAAAATGTGGGAGTCTGAAAGGGCAATCTTTCGACTCCTTGCTCCATAGTCGGCGCATTGAAATCGATGGCACAACCTTGGAGGAGCGGGCTGGCGAATCGGAACCGTGGGCTCAGATGGAGCCTTAAGATGTCAACAAAATGTACATTATTGCCTGACAAGGAAGGAATATGTACCGCCATCCTCTGCAGGCAAGGCAACAGCAGGAGCAGCAGGCTCGATGCCGCGAACAGCTGTAATTCTAAGTGACTTGGCAGGAGAGATTTTCTTTGGGCTTCTTCTGAAAGAAAAAGAACAGACACATTCCACTCTGGTGTTTAGTTCCTAAATTCGACCAACAATGGGCTACAGTTGCATTATAAACAAACAGCATAATTATTAAAATATATATAATAAATACAGCATTATTAATGGAGATTAGAAGACAATGGTTTTACAGACCAAACTGTAACATTTTCTTAGTCTCTTTCTTAGAGCACAATTGTAACCTGGAGGTACGCAGGCATAGTTAGGCCAGCAAAGTTTGGCTGGCCCAAGGGACACCGTAAAGTATGTTTGGACCGCTCTCAGAGTCGGAGAGGCCAGCACACAGACATGCGCCATTCTCCCTGACTCCGAGAGTGGTCCAAATGTGACAGCAGCCCTTGTGCCAGGCAGCCAAACTTTGCTGGCCTAACTGTGCTGGCCTAACTCCAGGTTAGGATTTTGCCCTTAAAGTGGTTTTTAAAAAGTACATTCCTGGATGAATCCTCGCACTACAAAGCAAGACCACAGGCCGAGAATCCTCACACTACAAAGCAAGACCACAGGCCGAGAGATTTGGTTTAGCCTGTTTCAGGGGGACGTGAGTTCTGGACAGCCCTAGACAGTAGCATCCCTAGAGCAGGGCACTAGGTTTTGCAAGGAACCTTGCTTTGCTGTGTAAACTGCTCTGATAAACTGATAAACTTTGCTCTGTGTAAACTGATCCCTCTCTATCATCGCCAGTCATCAAACACAGAGGCATTGCTTCCCCCACCGCTACGAGGGAGAGTGACAGGAGCAGTTGATTGCTCCTTACAGGAGGTAAGGCTCCTTGCAAAACCTAGTACCCCATGCCCTCCAGAGATGCTACTGGCCCTAGAGTCCAGCGGGATTCAAGCAACTCACAGCCCAATCCTAAGCAGTGCCACCCAAGCAAGGCTGGCACAGCAGGGCCATATCCTGAGCCCAGCAGGAGGCGGCAGCAGCAGCTCAGCGCAGGGCTAGGGGAAGTTTTCCCCTTGCACCCAGGTAAGCCCCCGTCATCCCTATGGGGCTGCTCGGCTCTGTGCGTGCAGATTTGCAGGCCCAGGTGAACATGAGTAGCAATGGCCCGAATCAGGGCTGCCGAGGCCAGGGATGGGGCTTAGGATACAGCGCAACGGCTGTCATCCATCACCACCCCGTCACCGCCCCGTTACGTCCATGGCATGCCTCTGGCATTCCTCCGGTGCTCGATTGGTGCACGGCCGGCGCAGCTGATGGGCACGGGGTGCCCCAGCGCTGGCGCTGCTGCTGGCGCTGGTCCAGCACCTGATTTGCTGGCACAGACACTCCTGATGGCATGTTTGCCCCAATACTGGACTGGCCCAAGAGCGCTCTCAATCCTCACCTACACCAGCACAGCCCGGCCACATGGCCTGTGCTATATCCAGTGCATGTTACAACACTGGTGGTTTTCTTGGGGTAGGGGGATATTTTCCCCTTACCCCATTTCAACTCCTAGCCAGCCCAATGGGACTTTTCAGATCCACGCCAGCTATTTAACTGGGGCAAATCCAAGAAGCCCAGTGTTACACTAGGTGGCCCAGGAAGGGGGTTAGGATACAGTGGAGGAAGCCTCTGCCATTCCTGCACCTCCCAGGCTCGATCCTCCATTCCCCCTCCCTTCACCCAGGAATGCCCCTTCTCCAATATCCTCCCCATACCCCTGCACCTTACCTCCTTGCACTGATAGCCGGGGCTCTGGGTGAGACATTGGAAGGCTGGTGCAGACCTTCTCACTAGGCCTGCTAGCTCACGAATCATCACAGACAAGCCTTATGGCATGTTTCCAACACTCTTAACCAGCACAGGTGACGACTGTGACAGCTCAGGCAGTGATAAGATTGAGCTCTCAGGTGGCTAGAGATCAGAGCTACTGATCAGGTGAGTGAGCAATCCTACTAAAAAGTCTTATGTTGCCTGACAAGCCTTTGTAGTTCTTTTATTTGCTGGAATTCCATAAATGAGGAGCCACCACTGAGAAGGCCCTATTCCTAGCCGCCACCCTCCCTTCACTTCTACTGGTGGCACCACAGTCAGAAGGCTCTCCCCGATGACCTAGGATGGACAGGATTGTTTGTTCATCCTGCCCATTCATCCAAACACTCTTTCCACACTCATCCGTTTCCTTCCTTTTAAACTGGCAAAGTTACAGCAGTGAAGGAGTTACACTGACTGAAAGTCACAACTGCAGAACAACACTGTAACTTCACGATGCCATCAGAACTTGACGTTACGCCACCATAAGGGGGTTAATAGCAATTCTATCCTGTGCTTTCCAGTTTAAGGATAGGAGTGGCCCTGCCAGGTGGATGCCCTGCTTTGACTTAAACTAGATTGAAAATCATTTGAGCAGTTTGCAAAGCATGCTCTCCATAGAAACCAAATCTAGTATTCACCACAATGTTTTGCATGGAATGTTTTAATAAAAGAATTCTTTTCCATGCACACTCACATCATTCAGGGGCGTAGCTAATGAACGTGTAGCCAAGTGAAGAGGGCAAAATGTTGCCCCGGAAGTAGCATCACAGTTGTATTTTCATTTCTCCAGGGTGTGTGTGTGTGTGTGTGTGTGTGTGTGTGTGTGTGTGTGTGTGTTTGGGGGGGGTAATTTTTGATAGAGTAAAGATATTATGCTCTGGCTTGTGTCATTGCATTCTGCATTAAATTACATTTCCAGTAATATATAACAAGATGGTATTATTCATGCGTACCAAGGTCTTCACAATTTCAGCCATTAATATCAAGCTCAGCTTGTTGCCCTCCTAAACCTTATTGCCCGGTGCAATTGCACCCCCTGCACTTTTTTAGCTATGCCCCTGACTTCCTTGCAGATTTGTGGCACTCAGATCTGTTTTAATTCTGCTGGAGCTTGTTTTCTCTTTTTCATCTTACTGCTCACTTATAACACGGGAGGGAGGGAGGGAGGGAGGGAGAGGGGGAGGGGAGAGAGAGATGGACTAGCAATGATGCTGACTAAAGAAATAAATTGGACTGCGCTGCAAAGTCAGAGAGCAAAAACAGGTGCTCTGGCATCAGCACAAGTTCTCATCCAGAAGTCGAGGGCCAGTGACTCTCCCATTCTGCCTGGGTATTCAACCATGAGGTTTGATCACTCCTCCGAAAAGGACTGCTGCTATTGGCCAGCTGACAAGAGAGAAATAAAACCACTTGGGCATCGGACATGAGCTGAATCAAGGCAGTAGTAGCCCATTTGCAGAACAATATGACCAGCTGGACATTCTGGGGGCTTGTCTTGGGTTGGTGCGAGGCTATGGAACCCAAGGGAAAGCAAATGGCCTCGCTCTCCATCATCACCTCCTGCCTTGGGTCTTTGTGTTCAGCCTTGAGTGATTGGATTTGGTAAAATATGAGATACACTCTGTGCAGGCATCAATCACTACAGGAGATTTGGCTGCCATGGAGCATTTCAGCCAATGGGCGGATCTTCCTGGATTTGTCTTTCATGCATTCGTATTCCAAGGGATGACACAGATCCTGAATGCTGATGGGGAGAGCTTTATCACTGCATAAAACAGGTGACCCTAAAAACATTTTCTGTTGCCAAAAATGATGGAGGCCACCAAACAATTGTATTAGCTGCTGCCCTTCCCTCCTGAGGGACAAACAGATGCTGTCTACATCACTCCTTTGGTTTCAAATGGGATGCATGCCCTGTGTGGGCATGATTGGCACCCAAATGGGACAAAGGATAGGGCAAGAGGGGGACAATGCGGGCGTACAAGCAGACTTCTAAGAAGTGTTGTTTTGAAAGAAAAGAACAAGCTCCAAAACTGGTCAGGATGAGGATCACAGTGGGCAAGGGGTGCAAATTCCCCAGGTGCTGAGTTGGGGGAGAGCAGTGATGATGCCTGCCCCCTGTTATGCCAGAAACACCTGCTGGGTCTCCCTGAGGCCCCTGCTGCCCGCTCTAGGCTGGCTTCAAACAGTTCTGTTGCAGCAGTGGAGCAAACACAACTAGGCCTCACCTTCTCAGTAAGCCAGGTCCAGTTATCCACAAGCCAGTCCAAGGTCAGCAAGTCAAGTCAGTCCTGGTCCACATTACGCCAAGCCAAATCAGGATCCAGAAAGCAGAGTCAGCTGTCAGTTTCTCAAGCCAGTCCAGTCTCTCCTACTCCCACCAAAGTTGCTCCTACTACACACCCACACCTTCTCCTTCCTCCAGGGGCTCCTTATATCCTGGCTTCGAGCCACTGAGTGGCTGCAGATGTGCAGCCCAACTCCAGCTACCTCCCTGGTGTTGATCCTGTCTGTACTTAGCTCCCTGGTGTTGATCCTGTCTATACTTAGCCCAAGGGTCACTGTTGGCACCATCTCCTGCCTCCTCGAGGGGGTCTTCTGTATTTTTACTACACCCCCACCACCACTGAGTCGGAGCACAAAGTTGCTCCGGGAAGTGGCTTCTGCGGTAGAAACCGCTTTCTGGAACAACCTGGTGTAGTCCCAAAGGGCCACCCTGCCCCTCCAAGAAGGGGCGGACAGCCCTTCCTGGTCGCCCTGGCAAATGGCTTCACGGCCGCTTCTCGGAGCGACCAGCAGGTGCGCCTGGCTGCTCCAAGAAGTGACTTTGCTACTGCTTCTCAGAGTGAACAGCAAGCATGCCTGGTCGCTCCATGAAGCAGCCGCGAAGCCGCTTGTCAGCAGCCAGGCGTATTCTGGGGCCACTCACTGACTGCTGTGAGAAGCGGCTGCTAAGCCTCTTGTCAGAGAGGCCAGGCACACTTCAAAGGGCCACCAGCCACTTCTCAGAGGGGTGGGTGGCCCTTCAGAGCCACGAAAGGCCACAGGGGCAGAACCCCTGGAGATGTGCCCCTGGTCATCGCCTTCCTTCCCATGGGTAGACTGAGCCTTACACAGAGCAAAAGGACTGGGTTGACTGGAAGGCCAGATCTACTGGGTAGGTAGACCTGGGCTCCGCCTTGGAAAGCCCAATAGATCTGGGCTTCAGAGACCTTCTCTGCCAAAGCTCGTACAGCAGAAACTTCAGCTCTCCCATGCTGAATGGGAGAGCTTGGGTCCAAGGTAGATCTGGGCTCCAAAATTTTGGTGTCACTTCCCTTGATGGTGTCACCAGGTCTAGTCCACATCCCTGCACCCCCAGTGATGCCATTGAGAAAGCCAAACCCGTTGTACCAGTGGCACATTAATGCACCAATTTCCAGAAGTGGGGTTAAAAAAAAACAGTGGAGATGTTAACCATTTTTTCTGCACTTTTTCAGAGTGTTAGGGTTAACCCATTTTATGTACCAGGAAGGGAAAAATCACTCTTTTAGGGAGGCACTGGAATTATTTTCAGGGTATTCAGTTGTACCCTGTACATATTATTATTTTTCATGCTAAGGTATTTGTACTAGATTTTGTAATGCACTTTGGTTGAAGCCCTCCAGTAACAGGTAAATACAGCTGAAAGCTGTGGAACAAACTGGTGCACAGACATGCCTAATTGACAAACAGGAGTCAAAATTGGCCAAGCAAGAAATAAGCATTCCTCAACACCAGCACCCTGGAGATAATTTATTATTGAAAACCAATGCTTCACACATCCCCACACTGACTAATCAGCTCCAGAGCTACTCCATCCTGCCACAACAGGTACTGCATCTCATCACAACCTCCCATCCAAAAACAAGACCACAGATTCTCTAGCTTCAGGCAGTACCAGCAACTCAACCATCAGTCCACACCTTCTACCCACAGCAAAGGGATAAAAGGAAAAAGTGTTACATATTTATTTTTGTTTGAAAATTAGGAATTAGCTGTAGCGAAGAAAAGCCTATTCTGTCTCAACTCTCCTCTTCTGTCATTTCCGCTTGGGTTTGTCTGGAACCATCATTTTCCAAGTCTTGAATAAAAGCCTCCGTTCATGTTGAATTGGGTATTGATTTTATTCCGGTGAAGAAGTAGGGATCATGGCAAAGCAAGTTTATGGTAAAACTCTGTCCACACAGACAGGCTCCAAACCCCAGAAAAGATCTGCAGCTCCAGTCAACCTGAAATCCATCTCCAGGCAGTCTTCTAATAGGAAATAAATATCTTACAATAGGTGTGATATACTGTTTGGAGGACTGGTGGCAGGTGTGGAATTAAATGTTGCTAGTCTTTTAAACCCAGTGTAACCCTCAAGAGCAAGCACTAATGAAAAATCTGACAGGAATCAGTGTCCACAAAGCAGATTGTTCCACTCCTCAAGCCGGACAGCAACACTTGGCTTTCAGTATAGCTGTGACGACTGCAGCGCTGTGCTGACCAACTCGGCTCGTCTGGGAGTTAAAGACTTCATCCCAGGCATTCTTCAGGATGAAAAAGTGTCGTCAAGGAAGTTTCCTTAAATTGAGAATCCTGGTGCAGGGCAAAACATATTGTCCCCGAAACAAGAAGGAAAATAAGATATTTGCTACTGGAGAGAAAGCTTTTTGGGCCCAATTCTATCCAACTTTCCAGCACACATTCAGCTGCAATTCAGCTACGAGATAAAGGAACAAATGTTCCTTTATTGAAGAGGTCTCTGAGACTTCCCCCACACCATAGGATTTTGTGCAGGCTCTGTTGTCACTGCTACCTTAGAATGCCAGATGCAGGGGAGTGGCAGCAAGATGCAAGTATCTGACTCTCTTGGGAACACCCTGAGGCACCTGGTGGGCCACTGTTGGATATAGAAGCTAGACTAGATGGACCCTTGGCCTGATTCAACAAGGCTCTTCTTATGACATGTTTTCTGTCAGCCATCTTGCCATTCAGCTTTCTGGCATGAAACATCTTCCATTAGCTTCCAGAACACAATTAACAGGAGTTCTTGTTAATTCTTCACACACCTGGCACCAAAATGACACAGTAATTATTATTATTATTATTATTTATTTGATTTTTACCCGCCTTTTTGCCCGCCTTTTTGTATTTATTTATCTATCTATATATATAAAGAAGAGCCTGGGTGTGTGTGTGTGTGTATGTGTGTATGTATGTATGTATGTATGTATGTCTCGCATAGGCTCCTCAACGCCTGGAGCGATCGGCACGAAACTTGGCACGCATACACCTTGCGGCCGGGCAACAAACACTGCAGGGGTCAGGCCCCCCTAGCGCCCCTGGGGGTGGGGGTACGTGGGGGTCCCCGCGTGAAAATGGTCAAAAACGGCCAAAATCGGCGTCGAATCCACAGTTTCCGGGGTCGCTGAGATGAGCGGCGATGCTCCCGACGTTGTTGGAGTCTGGGTTCGGCCCCCCCTCACCGTGGGGGGCAAGAAGGGGTGCGAAACACAATGTCCCCCATGCCCTGCTGGAACGCCTGGACCGACTGGCGCCAAACCTGGCATGCGGAAGCCTAGCGGCCTGGCCACAAACACTGCGGGAGTCGGGGGCCCCTAGCGCCCCCAGGGGTGGGGGTACGCGGGGGTCCCCGCGTGAAGACGGCCAAAAACGGCTGAAATCGGCGTCAAGTCCATAGTTTCCGGGGTCACTGAGACGACCGGCGATGCTCCCGACATCGTTGGAGTCTGGGTTCAGCCCCCCCTCGCCGTGGGGGGCAAGAAGGGGTGCGAAACACAACGTCCCCCATGCCCTGCTGGAACGCCTGGACTGACTGGCGCCAAACCCAGCATGCGGAAGCCTAGCGGCCTGGCCACAAACACTGCGGGAGTCGGGGCCCCCTAGCACCCCCGAGGGCGGGGGTACGCGGGGGTCCCTGCATGAAGACGGCCAAAAACGGCCGAAATCAGAGTCGAGTCCACAGTGTCCGGGGTCGCCAGGATGACCGGCGATGCTCCCAATGCCATTGGAGTCTGGGTTCGGGCCCCCCTCAATGTGGGGGGCAAGAAAGGGTGTGAGACAAAATGTCTGCCATGCCCTGCTAGAACGCCTGGACTGACTGGCGCCGAACTCGGCATGCTGAAGCCTAGCGGCCTCGCCCCTGCATGAAAATGGTCAAAAACGGCCGAAGTCAGTGTCGGATCCGTAGTTTCCGGGGTCGCCGAGATGGGTGCTGATGCTTCCCACTCTGTTGGAGTCTGAGTTTGGCCCCCCTCGACGTGAGGGGCAAGAAGGGGTGCAAAACAAAACATCCGCCATGCCCCGCTGGAACGCCTGGACCGATTAGCACCAAATTCGGCATGCGGAAGCCTAGCGGCCTGGCCACAAACACTGCGGGGGTCGGGGGCCCCTAGCACCCCCGGGGGCAGGGGTGCGCAGGGCCCCCCATGTGAAAATGGTCAAAAACAGCCAAAACTGGCATCAAATCCGTAGTTTCCGGGGTCGCCGAGGCGAGCGGCGATGCTCCCGACACCGTCGGAATCCAGGTTCGCCCCCCCCCCCTCAGCGTGGGGTGCGAGAACGGGTGCGAGGCACAACGTCCGCCATGCCCTGCCGGAACGACTGGAGCGATGCGCACCAAACCCGGCATGCGGAAGCCTTGCAGCCTGGCGACAGACATGCCGGGGGTCAGGCCCCCTAGCGCCCCAGGGATGGGGGTGCCCCGGGGCCCCCGCATGAAAACGGTCAAAAACAGACAAAATCGTCGTCGGTTCCTTAGTTTCTGGGGTCGCCGAGGTGAGCGATCGGCACTAAACTTGGCTCGCATACACCTTGCGGCCTGGCGACACACACTGCAGGGGCGGGCCCCCCTAGCGCCCCCGGGGGTGGGGGTACATGGGGGTCCCCACGTGAAAACGGTCAAAAACGGCTGAAATCGGCGTCAAATCCACAGTTTCCGAGGTCGCCAAGATGAGCGGCGTCATTCCCAACACAGTTGGAGTCTGGGTTTGGTCCCCCCTCGACGTGGGGGGCAAGAAGGGGTGTGAAACGAGACATCCGCAATGCCCCACTGCGACGCCTGGAGTGATTGGCGCCAGACTTGGCATGCGTATGCCTTGCAGCCTGGCGACAAACACTGCGGGGGTCAGACCCCTCTAGCATCCCTGGGGGTGGGGGTACACAGGGGTCCCCGTGAGAAGATGGTCAAAAACGGCTGAAAACCATGTCAAATCCACAGTTTGCGGGGTCACCAGGGTGAGCAGCAACGCTCCTGATGCTGTTGGAGTCCGGGTTCAGCCCCCCCTTGGCGTTGGGGGCAAGAAGGGGTACGAAACACAACATCCGCCATGCCCTGCTGGCATGCCTGAACCGATCAACACGAAACCTGGCACGCATACACTTTGCAGCCTGGCGACAAACACTGTGGGGGGTCAGACCCCCCAGCACCCCTGGGGGCAGGGGTACGCGGGGGTCTCCGCATGAAAATGGTCAAAAACAGCTGAAATCAGCGTCGAGTCCATAGTTTCCAGGGTCGCAGAGATGAGCGGCGACGCTCCCGACACAGTTGGAGTCCGGGTTCAGGCCCCCCTCGGCGTGGGGGGTGAGAAGGGGTGCGAAACGAAATGTCCACCATGCCATGCTGGAACGCCTGGAGCGATGCGCACCAAACCTGGCACGCGTGTCCCTTGCGGCCTGGCAACAAACACTGCATAAATCAGTTGAAAACAGCCATAATCGGCGTTGAATCTGCAGTTTCCGGGGTCGCTGAGGTGAGTGGCGACACTCCCAATGAAGTGGGAGTCCGGGTTCAGCCCCCCTCAGCATGGGGGGGCGGGAAGGGGAGCGAAACAAGATGTCCACCATGTCCCGCTGCGACGGCTGGAGCGATTGGCACCAGTCTCGGTACGCACGTGCCTTGAGGCCTGGTGACAAAAACTGCAGGGGTCAGGCCCCACTACCGCCCCCGTGGGTGGGGTGCGCGGGGGCCCCTGTGTGAGAACGGTCAAAAACGGACGAGATTGCCTCAGACCCGTAGTTTCTGGGGTCGCCGAGGCCTGAGGCAGGGGGCCGAAGAAGGGTGTCTGAAGTGAAGATGGCAGAAAACAGGCGAAATTGGCATCGAGTCCATAGTTTCTGGGGTCGCCGAGGCGACTGGTGATGCTTCCGATGCGGTTGGAGTCTGGGTTCGGCCCCCGTCAGCGTGGGGGGCGAGATGGGGTGCAAAACTCATTAACTCTGGAAGATAATTTTGTTACCCGGGCAACGCCGGGTAACAAAAAGCTAGTATATATAAAGAAGAGCCTGGGTGTGTGTGTGTGTGTATGTGTGTATGTATGTATGTATGTCTTGCATAGGCTCCTCAACGCCTGGAGCGATCGGCACGAAACTTGGCACGCATACACCTTGCGGCCTGGCAACAAACACTGCGGGGGTCAGGGCCCCCTAGCACCCCCTGGGGTGGGGGTACATGGGGGTCCACACGTGAAAACGGTCAAAACCGGCCAAAATTGGCGTCCAATCCACAGTTTCCCGGGTCGCCGAGATGAGCGGTGATGCTCCCGACGCTGTTGGAGTCCGGGTTCAGCCCCCCCTCGACGTGGGGGGCAAGAAGGGGTGCGAAACAAAATGTCTGCCATGCCCCGCTGTGATGCCTGGACCGATTGGCACCAAACTTGGCATGCGGAAGCCTAGCGGCCTGGCCACAAACACTGCGGGGGTCGGGGCCCCCTAGCGCCCCCAGGGGTGGGGGTTCACGGGGGTCCCCACGTGAAAATGGTCGAAAATGGCCAAAATTGGCATCAAATCCATAGTTTCCGGGGTCGCCGGGATGAGCGGCAACGCTCCCGACGCCATTCGAGTCTGCGTTCGCCCCCCCCTTGGCGTGGGGTGCAAGAAGGGGTGCAAAACAAAACATCCGCCATGACCTGCTGGAACGCCTGGACTGATCGACACGAAACTTGGCACGCATACACCTTGCGGCCTGGCGACAAACACTGCGGGGGTCAGACCCCCCCTAGCGCCCCTGGGGGCAGGGGTACGCAGGGGTCCCCACATGAAGATGGCCGAAAACGGCCAAAATCGGCGTCGAGTCCATAGTTTCCGGGGTCACCGAGACAAGCGGCGACACTCCCGACGCCGGTGGAGTCCAGGTTCAGCCCCCCCTCGGTGTGGGGGGCAAGAAGGGGTGCAAAACACAGCGTCCGCCATGCCTTGCTGGAACGCCTGGAGTGATTGGCACCAAATTCGGCACGCGCGTGCCTTGCGGCCTGGTGACAAACACTGTGGGGGTCAGCCCCCCCAGCGCCCCTGGGGGTGGGGGTGCGCAGGGGCCCCCATGTGAGAACGGTCAAAAACGGACGAAATCGGCATTGGATCCATAGTTTCCGTGGTCACCGAGGTGAGCGGCGACGCTCCTGATGCAGTTGGAGTCCGGGTTCGGGCCCTGTCAGCATGGGGGGTGAGAAGGGGTGCAAAACTCAAATTCTGGAAGATCATTTTGTTACCCGGGCAACGCCGGGTAACAAAAAGCTAGTACAATATAAAAAAGATACAATATAAAATTAACATTAAAAAGCAATTAAAAACAATGTTAAAACAGACATAATTACATGTGTGGCAGGAAGTCATCATGTTCAGGGAATTTCTAACAGTAATGGCATGATGCTTGCAATGTGCTCTGGCTAGGGTCGGCACCAAGCTTTTGGAACCAAGGTTTTGGAAAAGGGAACATGGGAAGCAATTGCTCCCTGAGATTTCATTTGTCAGAGGGTTCCTGAACATCACTCGCTAGCTCTATCAGCCAAAAAGCATATGATGTTAAAAATGTAGTTTGGCCTGATGTGAGTGTCTTTTTCATTAGCTGTGGGGAGAGCAATCAGTGCTGGCAACAGTACCAAGAGCCTACCTT
Source organism: Lerista edwardsae (assembly GCA_029204185.1). Lineage (NCBI taxonomy): Eukaryota > Metazoa > Chordata > Lepidosauria > Squamata > Scincidae > Lerista > Lerista edwardsae. The sequence goes on along the minus strand of JAJKFI010033056.1, from coordinate 12,687 downwards.
TTTAGCCTTTTGCTGTGGCTCGGATGGAAATCACTTCCCAACACTGCTATGTGACCCAGGAAGGAGGTTGTCTAACTTGAGCAGAAGTATTCATACTGGGGCTTCGTGACACTTGAGAATGAGAAGGCTGGTCCCTTCCCCCTTAAGCGGCAGGGCGGCTGTAGGACCCCACGCAATCCCCAGGATCACACCAGCAATGAAGGAAAAGGGGCTATTGCAACCTACTTCCGGTTTCGCAATCACAACCAGGAAATGGGTCGTGGGGAGCACTGCTGAGAGGTCCACAGGCTCCCCACACCCCTTGGAGGGCTGGCGTGACCCAAGGTAGAGTCTGAAAGAGCCATTTTTCCCATCCTGTGGGCAAGATCCCGGGGATCGCACCAGATCATAGCAGTTGCCCCTGCAAACAGAGCGACGCACGGGTTTGAGAACCACTGAACTTGAGGAGTCATTGAAGGATAATACTATTGCTAATATATCAACTGCCATATTTCTAGAAACAAATGTGATTATCTCCTGGGGCAGTGATGTCATTCAGGGGGAACGGACCAGAACGGGCGTTCCGGATCCTAACAGGCTCCGTGGCTGCTTCCGGGTTTTTTTGTTTGTTTGTTTTTCAACATTTGAATTTGAACTCAAAAATGAGTTCCTGTTCCTAAATCATTTGAATGACACCACTGTCCTGGGGGTGCAATCCTAACTTGCACTGGAACGGGCAGGCTGGTGGGTAGACCTGTGCGATGTCCAGAGCAAGTTGGGAGCAGGCAGGAGCCTCCCTGGGGCAAGGGCACATTTGTGCCCTTACCCTGGGGTAGGCGCCAGCTGCCCCAATTGACTCCTTGGATCTGTGGAACTCTTTGCCACAGGAGGTGGTTTTTTTATATATATATAATTGTTTTTATTAATTTTTAAGAAAAGAGATGGGATAGGGTTACAGAAAACAAAGGAATGGGTTAAACAAAGGTAAACACATTAGGTAAGTACCTTGCAATGCATCATAATATCTTAAAAATATCATCAATCCAATTAAAAATATCATTTCTAAGGTTATCTATTTCATACTCAATATATCCAAAATCTTCTTTACTTATAAATTATGAAATATCTTAATATTCAACGTTGAACTATGTAATCAGTACTAATTTTTTATTACTTTACCATTCAACATTGCATATCTATCCAATCATAAAACATTTTCCAGTATTGTTTAATCTTATTAATCTTGCCCTCTCTTAATCTTTCTGTTAAAATGTCCATCTCTGCCACTTCATAAATTTTCCCTATTATTTGTTCCATATTCGGGGTTTCATCATCTTTCCATTTCTGTGCAAATAGTAATCTAGCCGCCGTTGTTACATGAATAACAATATGTTTCATATTTATATCTTGAATTTCTGTTAAAATATTTAATAAAAATATTTCTGGTTTGAGTGGAATATTGAAATTTAATATTTCTTGCAGCATTCCTTGTATTCTCTGCCAAAATTTCTTAGCTTTCTGACAAGTCCACCACATGTGGTAATAGCTTCCTTCAGCTGCTCCACATTTCCAACATTTATTAGAAGTATTCTTATACATTTTTGAAATTTTTTGAGGAGTTATATGCCACCTATAAAACATCTTGTATATATTCTCTTTAAATGATGTTGCCTTGGTCATTTTAATGTTCATTTTCCATACTTTTTCCCAATCTTCCAACAAAATATCATGTCCAACATTTTTAGCCCATTTCATCATTGCTTCTTTTATTACTTCATCTTCCATTCTCCTTTTTAGAAGAAATGTATATATTCCTTTTATATATTTTTCTTTTTCTTCTAGAAAATATCTATCAAATTCCGTAATGTCCTGGTATATTCCTATTTTTCGATCTTCTTTCAATCTTGATCTTATTTGATTTTCTGACCACCAATCGGAAAAAATATTTTTCCCCTCTAATTGTTCCTTAGTTAATAAATTATTATCTTTATCTAAAATCTCTGCATATTTTCTATTTTGATCTTCTCTAAACCATTCTGGTTTTGAACCAATCTCTAAAGGTCTGATCCAGTTTGGGATTTTTGTAAATATTTTATATCTTATTTGTTCCCATATCCATAAGAGAGCTCTTCTCAGACAACGTTGTTTAAAGTTGGTATAAAATTTTGCTTTATCATATATTAAAAATGTGTGTAAACCAATCTGTAAATTGTATGTTTCTAATTTAATTGATCTGGTATCTGTTGGTTGAGCCCATTCTCTTATCCAATTTAATGCTGCTGCTTGATAATATAAGAACCAATCTGGAAGTCCAAATCCTGCTCTTTCTCTTGCCTCTTGTAGTAGTTTTAATCGTATTCTGGGCTTCTTTCCTTGCCAAATAAATTTTGATATTGTTTGATCTATCTCAATAAAAACGTTTTTCTTTAAAATTATTGGAATCATCTGAAATAAAAATAATAATTTCGGTAATATATTCATCTTTACTGCAGCAATTCTTCCCATCAATGAGAGTTGTAATTTCTTCCAATTTTCACAGTCTTTTTGTATTTCTTTTAATAACTTATAATAATTTTCTCCCACTAACGTACTATTCTTACTAGTAATTATAATACCCAAATATTTTACTTTATGTGTCACTTGCAGGTTCCATTTTCTTATTTCTTGCATGTCAGATTCTTTCACGTTTTTCATTAATATCTTTGTTTTTTGATAATTAATCTTCATACCAGCTACATCTCCATATTCTTTCAAATCTTCCATTAAATATTCTAGAGATTCTTTTGGGTCCTCTAAAATAAAAACTAGATCATCAGCATATGCCTGTTGCTTAAATTCTTCTGTTTAGTTTGAATTTTCAGTCCTTTTATTCTTATATCTTCTCTGATTTTCGTATTCAAAATCTCCAAAGATAATATAAATAATAAAGGTGATAATGGGCAGCCTTGTCTTGTACCTTGTTGAATCTGTATCTCTTGAGAATCTGTATCTCTTGTATCTCTTGAGTTAAATCTCCATTTAATTTCACTCTAGCTGTTTGTTTGGAATAGATTCTGCTAACTACTGTTAAGAAGTGTTGTCCAAAGCCAATCGCTTTTAATTGTTTGATCACATTTGTGCCCTTACCCTGGGGTAGGCGCCAGCTGCCCCAATTGACTCCTTGGATCTGTGGAACTCTTTGCCACAGGAGGTGGTGATGGGATCTGGTCTAGATGCCTTTAAGAGTGGATTGGACGGATTTCTGGAAGAAAAATCCATCGTGGGTATAGGCCATGATGGATTGTGCAACCGCCTTACATTAGTAGTAGGCTACTTCGGAGTACTGGGTGCAAGGGAGTGGCAATAGGATGCAAGCATCTTGTTGTCTCATGCCTCCCTGGGGCACCTGTTGGGCCACATTGAGATACAGGAAGCTGGACTAGATGGGCCTTTGGCCTGATCCAGTGGGGCTCCTCTTATGTTCTTATGATATTTAGCAGGCAGAAAGCTGTGGAACCCAGCTCCACCCCCTCGTCCCCGAGCCAGCACCCCCACCCAGAAACACCCTCCCGTTTCCTGCAACCGCTCCTGCACCAGCGGAACTCATGGCCAAGAACTCACCAGCAGAACCCTCTTCTGGTGCTGCAGAGCCACTGCTGCTGCCAGCATTAGCCTTTCAGACACAGCGCTGGCACAGGGGTCCTGGACAATGCCCTCATGCCAGCGCTACGTGCACAGGGCCAATGTATCAGCCCTCGGGCGCACCTTGGATTGCACCCCAAGTGTCATCCTTCAGGCTCACTGAAATCCCTTATTTGTGGGAAGACAAGTACTGTACTATGGTGTGCACACACATAGAGAGAGAGACAGAGAGATATTTTCCCCAAACGCATTACATTTACCATCAGCTGTTGCATTTTCCAGAACTCATTTCCACATGCAAGAGAACTGCAATCTAAACAAATGTCAATATATTCATTTTAGCTTATGCTTATGGGTGTGGGCTGATGAATATTGATCTGAAAGATATTTGGTGGACAACTTGTTAGAATTAATCCCTTTGCATTCTTATTTCGAGTACAAATTATAACTCCCGAGGGCTGACCTGGAAATAGAAATTATAATGACACTGTGTGCTATAATGCCATCAATAAAGGCATATGCTTCAATCTATACTGAAGACCAATAATAAATTCAGATATAAATCCATTTTTATTTATTCCATTTGTATGCTTCCAAAGAGTATGGATGAGAACGAACAGCTCCCAGGTGGTCTTCCAGCCAGGCACTTTACGGGCTCGTAATTTTTAAAGTGTGCTTTAGCCTAGTATTTTTCCTTTAAATAATAGTGTACAAGTGCATGAAAAGCCACAGCAGGGATAGTGGAGGTTTTACATTTTCGCTTCATTGCCGTTCCAGTCTGGATCTCCCCCACCATCACTGCACGCTGTTTATGATAGGGGGGGACTTTATTTGACAGTAAATGAGGAGATCTGCTTCAGCCTAGAGTAGCCAATTGACCAGAAAAAAAAATATCTTGGACTGCCTGTTTGCCTTTATTCAGCTGCTGAAAGTTTTTTTAAGCATTGGAATAAGCATCATCACCTGCTATAGAGCCCGTGGCTCTAAAAGCAAAGGAGCAGGGTCAATAAAAAAACATTGGCAGGCTTATTTCAGACCACTCTCCACCATCTGTTGAAATATATTTAAAAGCACTTTTTACCCCTTGGAAGCTAACCTATTTAGCTCAAAAATCCTGACACAAACAGACGATGTTCGTCCAGAAAAAATTTCTGATCTGTAGGAGATTTGTTCTACTGTTTCCTCTTTCCCATTTCTCCTTTTGTATGGTAATGCTAGAAGATGAACGTTTTTTAGCACAACCTGGCAATCTCATTCATTCTCCTAGTGTCTGTCCCCATAGGTTCCAGGGTCAATGTAATAAAAGTGCTTTGCTTTGTGGTAGCCTTCACACCTGAATCCTAGTAGGAAAGAGAGACAACAAATAACAGCAATGTCAACACAACGAAACCAAGGCATTCTGACTGTCCCCCTCACTACGGCAGATTTTATGTGCGCACATGAGAGAGGTGATAGCATTGGATTGCAGGAAAGAGAAAATGACTGGGATTGCTGACCTGTTGGAAGAAAAATGGGGCTAATTCACAGGAATGGCCTTCGTTTTCTTGCCTTTGAACCTAAACGGCTTCAAGGTGGCTCAGAGATTACATCAATAATACAGATTCATTGCAGGGCAGGGATTAAGGTCCAACCTAGACTCTTTGGGCAGGATCATGCCATTCAGCTGCATTTGAGGCCCTGCCTCACTCTATCCTTGGCCTGGCACTCCTGTTCACCGAGATTCAGACCGGGTTAAAATTCCACCCTGTCATCATCTGTGGTCTCCTGAGTGGCAGCCTGTTGGGAAGGAGATATGGGGAAGTAATAAACGAAGCAGCAAAAGACTTTTGGGCTTAGTTTGGAGTTGCACCAAATTCCCTGTCTGCAAGCTTATGTCCACAGTAGACTAGTTAGCTTCCCTTTTACCATCAAAAAACAACCAGACACCCTAGGCTTTTACAAGGCACCACAAAACCCCACCACCACCACCACCAAAGGCCTGTTCAGCAACACCAGCCCTCCTTCCTCCTCCAGGGGTGGCGGCCACACAATTCCCCACAGTCTCCAATGACAACCTTAGTTTCAACAACAATCTCCAAGTGTTCTCCATTCAGTTCATTCATCCGTCCACTCTCAGTCACTTCCCAGCCACTCTTCTCTCCAAGCAGTCCACAACCCTTTTCCAGCTCTTGGCACCCCTTCCAAAACTCCTGCACCAATACTCTGCTTTCCAGGAGCTACTTTTATCCCCAGGGCTCTTGTTCTCTCCAATGGGCTGCAGCTCTGCAGCTCCAATGGGGAAACAGCTCTGGGTTAACCCTGTAATTCCTGGCTGACAGACAAGGGGCCACTGCTGATACCATTCCCTATCTCCTCAGGGTAATCTGTAATTTCCATAACACTTGGCTCCATTGTGTGAAAGATGTGTGAACAATAATTGGCTGTGTAGATGCTGACTGGGTAAAGAGAGGGTACTGTACAACACGTGCACAAGCCCCAGGTGCTCCACAGAACCACCCTATCATCAAGTCATGAATCAATTAGTAGTGGCCATGTTGTCACATTAATTAAATAGCCCTTACCAGCAGATTATATTGCTTGTTTGTGCAATCCTTATTTCATTAGAGCTAATTGGAAATAATTACAAGTGATACATGAAATGCCCAATTAGACATTTTATCTAGCACTATTGCCATGATCACATAGAGGCTCCTGAGGCTCCTAAGCAAAGGAGCCTTGGCCCCCTGTCTCTGGATGAAAGACTATCTATCAGTATCACTTCTCTGTTTCTAACTTCATTTCTAATTTCAGGAGTAAGAGAGAACTAAGACCTTACTTTCTTTTTCTGATAACTCAGCTTCGGAAAAGAAATCCATATGTCCCTAATCATGCCCTCTATAGAAGAATATTGCAGTAGAAGCATGTTTCTAGCCCTCATACTTCACATATGCATGTAATACAACTTGATGAACCATCTATCACAACCCACTACTGCCAACTTTCAATGGCCTGAAGGCTCCTGCGGTGGCTACTTTCCTGAACAAACTTGAGTACCTGAATATGTGACTTAAATCCTATGCATGTCTACTCAGAAGTAAGACTAATTATAGTCAATGGGGCTTACTCCCAGGTAAGTGTGGATAGAGTTGCAACCTCATACAGAAACTTGGCATCTAGAGAAGCACGGCCAGTCAGAGTTTCTGGACGAGGAGTTGGTCAAGGTCAGCAACTGACCTCTGTCACCCTACTTGCTACTTATTTATATTTATTATTTATTTGAAGAATTTATAGCCTGCTTTACCCATGCCAAAGCAAATGCCCTATGTAGCATGCATGGGCAGGCTAGTTTAAACCACCATTTTTCAATTTATTTTTTTTAACAAATATACAGTATTCTGCTATTCACCAAATCCTCTGTCCCAGATGTAGCCTTCACAGTGTGGTTCTCTCCTCTGTGTTGGGATATTTGAACTGAGGCTGAGGAAATTTGTAGACCTGATTGGTGGGTGTTTCTACCTGGATACTTGGAGCCCGGTAACAAGAGTAAGTGGTTACATGGGGTTTTGCCCAGAGATAAGAGATCAGCCTGGTGATAAGGTCACATGATCTATGGTGATTGGAGGAATCATCTGGTGGCTGTGATTGGCTGGTGTGGGCAAGACCAGGGATACAAGTTATCAGTTAGGTTTAACTGTCAGTTAGTGTTAGTCAAAGAGTGTTTGTCAGAGAGAGAGTTTGAAGAGTGTGTGCTTAAGAGAAGTCTTGGATGAGAGCCATGTACAGAGTTTGCTGAAACAGATGTAAGTTCAACTACAATAATATAGAAGTTTTATTGAAGAAGTCTCAGAGTCATTTTTATCAGTGATCAACAGTGTTGGAGCTCAGCGTAAATTACTCTGCAGGAGGAGAAGCAACATATTTATATCATCATCACATCAAAATAATATTCATCCACAACACTCTGGCTGTGTGACAGCGAGCTTCAGCAGGCAATTGTAAGTCCAGCCTGGACAGGTCCTCAAGATCGTACTCCACTCTTTTGCCTGTTGACTTTCTCACATGCTACCCTGCAACTCTCACTTGCAGTGACTAATCAGCTCATTGTGCCTTCGTCCTGCCACAATGTGTACAGCAGCTTGTCACATCCTGACATTTCATCTTCCATCCAAAAACAAGACTACAGATTCTCCTGCTTAGCTTCAGGCAGTACCAGCAGCTCAGGCAGGAGGTGTGGACTGATGGTGGAGTTGCTGGTACTGCCTGAAGCTAAGCAGAAGAAGCTGTGGTTAGTTTTGGGGTGGGAGACGGATGCCAGGCTGTGACAAGCTGCAGTACCTGTGAGAGCTGCGGTGGAGTGCATGAGAAGGCCAGCTAGTAAAAGAATGGAATACAACCTGGAGGACTTGTCCAGGCCTGACTTGCAATTGCCTGCTGAAGCTCGCTGTCACACGGCCAGAGGAGAGAACCACACTGTGAAAGCGACATCTGGGACTGAGGATTGGCGAATCACAAGAATACTGTAGATTTGTTTAAAAAAAAAAACACCATTGGAAAAATGGTGGTTTAGACTAGCCTGCTCATGTAAGCCGCCTTGGGCATTTGCTTCGGCATGGGAAAGGCGGGGTACACATTCTTCAAAATAAATAAATAAAACTATCAGTCCACACTTCCTGCCCAAGACAGCTCTTTTGGTATTACAACAGAACACACTGTAGTTTTTCCTATGTATCTACTTCCAGTTTGAGAAAAAACTGGGCAGGCTGTATGGACAAAAGCATTCTGTGCACACCAGAGTATCCATGGGAAGGGACCATAGTTCAGCAGCAGCACTGGCACATATGCACAATACACAACTGGCATCTTCAGTGAAAAAAATCTCAGAAAATATGGTTGAGGAAGACTCTGGAGAACTGCTTCCCATCAATGCCAGATAGTCCAATGGTTGGCCTTGGTGGAAGCCAGCTTCATATCACCAAAGCAAATTACCAGATTGGAGAGACAGCACATAATTCCCCTTGTAGCAAGAATGTTTAACCTATAATAGTGTTATTCAAATGGTGGGTCGGGACCCACTTGATGGGTCACGACCTGAAGTCAGGTGGGTCGTGGAAAGCTGGGAACAGCCATCTTGGAAGTGGGAGACCTTACCCTTGCTATATTCCTGTTGTGAATGTTAACAGTTTGAATTTTCAAGTAAGGTTTTTGTTTTTTTTTAAGGGCTTTTAGTTCAGTGTTTTTACATCATATTTTGTCCTAATCTTGCTTTCTGTCAGAGATTTTTCACCGTAATGCAATTGCTGCAGTCCAAGAATCCAGTTTGTATCCAGGTGTGTCATTTTATTCCCAATGATAGCACTTCCTGCTTGATGATGTCCCTTATGGCTATGACATCACTTCCAGGTTAATGACATCACTTCTGTTGGGTCCCAACACGAGTGCCATTTAAAAAAAACAACAGATCCCATTCTAAAAAGTTTGAGAACCACTGACCTATAATAGAATTCCTTCGAAAGGAATCAAAGCTGAAGTGACTATGCTGATTTGTTTTAAATTTTGTAAACAAGCATCTGTAACCTCTCAGGAAAACATTGTCTGATTTCTTTTTCCCAATTTCCTCCTGTACTCTGAAAGATTGGGTGCTTTTTTTTTTTTTAACTTTGATGTTTCCTTTCAAACAAGTGCTTTTCCAGCAGGCAGCCCAGCCTTCTCTTCAGATAGCGCCTCGAGACATCCTTGCTATTAGTGATAATAGGGACTAGTGAGAAATTATTTAAAAGGATTGATTGAGAGTGATTGTCTGTGCCCGGGCATCACCGTAGGAGGCTCAATCCTCGAAACAATTTTAGCACACAGCACACAGAGGCTGTTTGGAAGTCTTGTGGTTTGGGGGAAAAAAAGGTTTTAAACCTTCTCCTGATTCAATACCGTCTTGACATAACATCAAAGAAGGACCATCTGAAAGTGAAGTTGAAAAGGAACCGCAGCATTTTGAAGATGACGGACCAAATTTCTAAACCGAACTGAAGTGTCGTCAAATACATTATTACTGACTAACACTTTGGTTGTGGATTTTATGGCTTGGAATTGGCTCCAAGGAAATTCTCCCAGATTTGCCCAGGTGAGCTTTATTGGGGAGGGGTTGTCGCAAACCAAGAACAAGTCTTGGGCATAAGGCGACTTCATTTGGGTTTATGATTTAGAGCATAATCTTAACCAACTTTCCAGCAGTGGCATAGCTGTGCCAATGGGGCATGTGCTGCATCCTGCAGTGGAGTGGTAGTCACGGAGGCCTCCTCAAGGGAAGGGAGTGTTTGTTCCCTTACCTTGGAGCTGCAGGAAAGTTGGTTAGTATTGCACAATGAGACTACATGGCAGTGGCATTCCTGGGGGAGGCAAATATTAAGTTCCTGTGTAAAGGGGACCCCGCTCAGCTTCAGAACCATTGATCAGCCATTTGCAGCTCTGACAGCAAAGCTTCCAAGCCAGCTCTCCGAGCTGCAAATGGCTCTGGAGGTGAGTGGGAGGGGCCATGTTACACAGGAGCTCAGACTCCTGCAAAACTTAGTGTTTGCCCCCCCCATTGGAATACCACTGATATGTGGTATACGTGGAAGCTACTTGTACGGCTATCACAAATGCTACAGCGCCAGTGAGCCTGGCTTGGCCACTGCCACAAAAAGTGAGTGGCCAAGTATATGTGGGACCAGATAGCGGATGCCTGCCACATGGTAAGATTGCTCAGGGATCAAGAGGGAGGTGGGGAGGTGGTAGAACAGGGTGAGGGTGGGTGGAATGGGAAGGTGACGGGGACAGGGAGGGCAGATCGGGTAAGGGAAGGGGGCAGATTCAGTGACAGTGGTGTCCACTGAATCCTGTCTTCCCAGGTCTGATCTGCCTTCACCAGTAGACATAGACTTGCATCAGATATATCAGTATATCCCGGGCAGCAGAGGGGGAAAAAAACAAATATTCCCTCTCCCCAAAGGCCTCAATGTGCCGACACTACATAGGCACCCCTGCCTTGTTGCACCTTGGAGTTATGGGAGTTAGGTAGGGCTGTTAATTCTGGGCTGTTAATTCTGCTTCTATAAACGCTCACCTTCTGCCAGTAACTATATTGTAGTACATTAATTCTTTAGGCTGCAAATAAATCTGCTTTTTCTTAAACACCCTTTCAAGTGTGAAGGAATATTTTGATCACATCCTTATCTTGGATCCATGTGCCATATGCTCTGTTTTGTGGCAGGCACATTTATCAAATTTGAATGTCACAGCCTATACCAAGGGAGTCTCCAAAAACCTGCAACAGTTGTAAGAAACTGCCAATTGTTGGCATGTGTGTGCACGCTCACATGTGTGGGTGTCCCAAGATAAATGAGGTCTGTTCTTATTTTCCGACAAAATAAAAATAACATTATCGTCATACAATGCATGCCACTTTTAACTTTATGTATTGAAAAGGAAGCCTATTTGATATCAACAGAACTTCCTTCCAAATTCATGTGTTCAAGATTGTAGTCTTCAGGCGCAGTCTCTTGGTGGTTATGAAGATTTTGTTGAGTCCCTCACCTTAGCGCATGAGCTATAAAATAAGCATGCTCAGCCTTCTAAAGCAGTGTGTTGCTCGCAAAGCTTGATTGAACGGTGGATTTATGGGGATACATTACAATGATAAGGGTTTACAAATACAGTAAACATCCTGCAGTGAGACAGCCCAGTGCTTGCATGTAGCCATCAGCTGAAGCAGTTTAGGGCACAATCCTAACCTGGAGTTAGGCCAGCACAGTTAGGCTAGCAAAGTTTGGCTGGCACAAAGGACATGGTAAAGTATGTTTGGACACTCCTAATGTCAAGACTGGCGCAGGGACGTGGTGGCGCAGTGGGTTAAACCGCTGCTGCTGGGCCTTCCAACCAGAAGGTTGGGAGTTCAAGACTGCACGACAGAGTGAGCTCCCGTTGCTTGTCCCAGCTCCTGCCAACCTAGCAGTTCGAAAGCACCTAAATGCAAGTAGACCACTTAGGTGGGAAGATAACAGCGTTCTGTGCGCTACGGTGTAGAGTCATGCCGGCCACATGACCACGGAAGCTTGTCCTTGGACAAAACGCCAGCTCTACAGGCTTTGAAATGGAGATGAGCACCGCCCCCTACAGTCGGTCACGACTAGACCATTCAGTTGTGGGGAAACCTTTACCTTTACCTTTAATGTCAAGAGAGGCCAGCACACAGATATGCGCCATCTTCCCTGACTGTGAAAGTGTCCCTTGTGCTAGTCAAACTTTGCTGGCCTAACTGTGCCAGCCTAATTCCAGGTTAGGATTGAGCTCTTAATGTGGACCCTTGCACACAGCCGATCAAGAGAGGCTAGATAAGCCTCTATAAAGATTATACTGGCTGTCAGAGACTATAAAAACTCAGCACCATGTACCATAGCACATGGATAATGGATTGTGTTTGGCTTGGTGGGTCATATGTTGTTTAGATCTTGTGTATTTTTAGAGGCATCTGGTGGACCATGATGAGATCAGGAAACTGGGCTAGATGGGCCCTTGGCCCGATCCATCATATGGATGTTCTTCTTATGTTCTTGTATTCTTATCTGTGTGCTGCAGGGCTAGAGGGGAAGCTGCACAGAATAGCTACCAGATGAGGTTTCTGAACTAATATATTGATATTTCTGTCATTGTCAGACCAAAGCTTTGCAAAACACAACTGGCCATGGTTTTGCAAACTGGTAGAGAAGCTGGGAGCAGGGAGATTGCAAAGGGAGAGAGAAAGGCTCTGGCAGGGAGACAGAAAAGGCCAGAGGTGAGGCACAAATGAAGGATTAAGCAGAAAGGCACAGAAAACCAGAGAAGGAGTTGGGGCAGGAGATTGAAACAGACAGTGGCATCACTAGAGTTTGTGTCACCGGGTGCAGGAGGTCAGTGCGTCATCCCCCCATGATGGATCTCCTTCTCCCAAACCATACAGAATAAATCACAATACCATATGAACAACCTAAATGCAGTGTTATTACTAGGGTTGGTGTTACCCCCATCAACTGTATGTATGTATGTATGTATGTATGTATGTATGTATGTATGTATGTATGTATGTATGTATGTATG
>JAJKFI010033053.1:0-20810 GCA_029204185.1 Lerista edwardsae | reverse complement strand
TCTTCTTCTTCTTCTTCTTCTTCTTCTTCTTCTTCTTCTTCTTCTTCTTCTTCTTCTTCTTCTTGTTCAGTCGCTAAGACATGTCTGACTCTTCGCAACCCCATGGACCACAGCACGCCAGGCCTCCCTGTCCTCCACTAGCTTCCTGAGTTCGCCCAATTTCATGTTCATCGCTTCGGTGACACTGTCTATCTCATTCTCTGCCACCCCCTTCTCCTTTTGCCTTCAATCTTTCCCAGCATGAGGGTCTTTTCTAAAGAGTCCTGTCTTCTCATGAGGTGGCCAAAGTATTTGAGCTTCAGCTTCACAAATACTCTCTTACTGTAGGTCAAAAGTTGTTTACAAAGGATAGAGATTTAAAATGTATCTCCAACGGGGAAAGCATTACTGTTGGACACTATCTAATTGTCCTCTAATTTGTGACAAATAGTATTGATGCTCCAAGTTGAAATGTCATAGCTTCTGCTTGAAATGTGGAAGATTTGGTCATACAGGACATGGTGGCTTACAGCGCCTCCTGTGGGTGTGTATATGAAAAAATTGTCCCAGTCTCTGTGATGTCTTCCAAGTACAATGAATGGCATTGCTGAGCACACATTCTTAAATAAAGTCTTAATTTTTACCCCAGCAGGTGGTTCTTCGTGGGGAAATCTTGCTTCAGCTAAATACAGTACAGGTTGGGTCGTCAGGCATTAACTCCTCCCTCCAACCCTCCTTTCTTAGTGAAAGCATGAGAACACGAAAAGATCCCTGGTAGACTGGACCAAAGGTCCATCTAGTCTCCACACCATTTACAATGTTTCAGTATTTTCATTGAGCTAGCCACTATGACTTCAAGATCTTGTTTCTTAGTAAAAACAAGGGCTCAGATGCAATTTCAGATAATGTTAGGCTTGAACTTGTGGGGTTTTGTGGGGGTGGGGGCAAAAGGTCAACCCAGCAATATTCAGGAGGAAGGGGCATTGAACTGCAGAGGGGGGTTCATCACCACTGCAGGGGCTCCTCCTAGCCACCATCTCCCCCCAAAAAAGAAAGCTTCTAAAAGAATCCACTGATCTACTGATCTACTGATCAGCTCAAGCAATGTCACTCTGATGGTATGTTCTTATAAAATCCCTGAAATGACTTGCCCATTTTAATGCCCTACAGATGGCCATGGAGAGGCATAAAATGGAGCGGCATTTTGCACCAGCCATAGTCAAAATGACTGTACACGAAGGTGGGATTTTTCCTCCTTCCGCATTCCTCACTTTATATTTACACAAAGAGATGGTTTGGAGAATACCCTTAGCACATAACCCGTCTCATGCGATAATAGGCAGGCACCAATATGCCACTTGTATCCCATTCACCCAGCTTGGAGAAGATCTTTTGGGCTCTTCGCACATTACTTTGGTGTCTACTCTTCTGAATATTCTGTGGCAATCCAGAAACATGGCTGCCTCATTGATTATCCCATCAAGATAAGAGTGCAGTCCTAAACTGTGCTGGAACAGCCAGGCCTGCGAGTCTGCACTGTATCCAGCACAGCTTTGGAGTGCTGAGGAGCCCCCCCCCCCCCGGGGCAAGGGCATGTGTGCACCCTTGCCCCAGAGGAGGTTCCAGCCTCCCCTATGGGCTCCTTGGATCAGCACCTGCTATTTAGCAGGTGGAGAGCCGAAGAAGCCATGCAGCCCGATTTGGGGCCACACAGCCTGGGGACGGAGGCGTGGATGCACAACAGCTTAACAGCCACATCAATCAATCAATCAATCAATCAATCAATCAATCAATCAATCAACGGGTACTTATATACCGCTTTTCAACACGAAGTTCACAAAACGGTTTACAGGTAAATAGTAATAATAATAAAGTTGAATGGCTCCCTGTCCCAAAAGGCTCACAATCTAAAAAAAAAAGGCAGACCACCAGCAACAGCCACTAGAACATCCCATCTCCACCCCCTCCCTGGGACCGCCCTGCCCTGCCCAGTTCCTCCCACCCGCCTGCCCGCCCCCCATCCAGAACCACTCTTGTGCCAGCCACATTCGGATGGCACACGAGCAGCACAGGACAGCTGTTGACCGGCGCTGTTGGGCTGATGCTGCTGTTAGCATAGGCCCAACAGCACTAGCGCTGATGCGGAGGTTCTGGAAGGCACCCCTGCATCTGTGCTAGTGTCATTGGGCTGACGCCAGCGGCTAGCATCAGCCCAACGGGGCTAGTACGATTGTGCCCTAAGTGAAGTGCCTGTCCCAGTACAGGTACTTTGGGGACCTCACGGCTTACTTCCCTCCTTTATGAATAGTGTCCATTTATTCCTACCACAGTTTCTGTGTTTTAGTGTTCTGTACGTAATATAACCTCTCTGTGAATTTGAACCTTTGGGGTGAAATTGCATTTGGTGGCCGGCCAAGGTGAAAGATGGCTGGAGCTGGGTTTTGATCACAATTACATGTATCTGTGCCAATAGAAATATTTTATGAATGTTACATTGGATGTCTGAATAGTTACCCAAACATTGTACACTCATTGTAATATATGTATCTGGGGGGGTGCGGGGTGGGGGTGGGGTTGAAAAACAAAAACAATTATGGCTAAATATCCCAAAGCTCCTGACATGTAAGCAAATAAATAAAACCTTTTTGAGATGTTCATCTATCTTCTTTTAGCTGACCTTTTTCTCCAGTACTTTTGGGTAAATATCAATCTAGGCCTAATTCAATGGAACAGTACATTTTGAACAACAGAAAAGAGACTTTTTTGTGTGTTTTGGAGGCTGTTCCTTTGTAGACTTCCCTGCAGTGGCGGTCCTACTGTTATGAAGAGGGGGAATGCCCCGAGCACTGTGCTGGTGGAACGCGATGGGGGCAGCAGTGAGGCGGCTTGCCTTTTGCAGAGGCAAGCTTTGTTCAGCCCGCTCACCCTCCTTTGCCTCTGTATGGCTCCAAAACGGAGCTTGGCATGGAGTGGGGCATGGCGTGGTACTGCAAGGGGTGGTCAGCCGGCGTAAGGATGTCACTCCTCGTTCCTTGCCCCAGGGCGGCCTCTTGGATGAGTCCACAACTGCTTCACCGAGAGTAAGGGCCAAAATTAAACATAGTATCGGACCTCTCTGTTTGGATCTCCCAGCATCCTTTTCTTTCTCAGTAGGCAACTGAGGGCGATTTCAATTTAACAGTGCTCCTCACAACGGAGTCCAAATTCAAATACCTCTGTCTGTCTGTCTGTCTGTCTGTCTGTCTGTCTGTCTGTCTGTCTCTCTCTCTCTCTCTCTCTCTCTCTCTCACACACACACACACACACACACACACACCAGAGAGAGAGAGAGAGAGAGAGAGAGAGAGAGAGAGAGATTGTGCCCATAAGTTTTCCTCCCAAGTCTCACATCAGCGTTGGGGGCAGCACAATTTCAGCCCAGAGAACTTGATTCTGTCTTCTACTGTCTTCACGCCATGACCATGATCCAAATCTGAGAAAGAAAAGGAGCCAGGAGCCCCAGACGTGGAACTCCCACGTCAAGGCTACTTTTAACCCTGTCTCCCTTAACTCAAAGGACTTACAGTCTTTCCAAGTAAATGTGCCTCGGATTGAGCTATAAGACACAGATCAATGAAGGATACCTCTTGCAGAGTGGGACTTCGTGCCTCTTCTGTTCTGAAATATTCGTATTCTTTCAAGCCTGCAAATTATCTAGGATCTGTACAGAGATTAAAAAAAAAAAAAAAGCAGCAGAGTGGCTCCCAGGTTTATGATGCAGAATTTCGTCTTTTATCTGTAACTTTTACACAAAAAGATCAAAGGAATTAGCTAGAGCTGCACTTTCTGGCAAGCTGGCATTTTCGAGCGTCATAAAGGCATGCAAGCAGTTACCCCAAATAGGGCTTCTTCTCAACTGCGGTAACACAGATGAATAAAATTCTGCTTCCCTCTAGTATACGCTTACCAACATAGCCTTTAACTCGCTGACTTTTCAGGCCTCAAAAAAAAAAGCTGATCTCTTTCTTTCCAACTTCTTGCTTTGATCCCGCGAGGAAATTAATTCTTTTGATGAGCTATGATATCCTCCTGATCACACCAGCACTGAGAACTTTCCTTCACTCCTTTGACCTCTCGCGTCTACCTTAAGCACACTTGAAATTCTGCACTCATCATGCTTCTCGCTGCTGATTATTTGATATTTTGATCAAGTTCCTTGCAGGGAGATCTTTTAGAAGATACAAAGTCAAGGGAGGGGTTTTTTTTTCCCCCTCTGCTTTTGCACTTTCATATTTTCAATTACGTATTTTAACACATAGCAAAGCTGTGGTCTATATTATAGACCACATTGAGAGAAAATAGACAGGAATTTCTGGATAAAAGTTGCTAACTAAGCATTCAGAGTGTATGCTGTATTACCCAGCTTTCATCACTTAGGGCGCAATCCTGCCCAGTGCTGGGGTAGGAGTGCCAGCCAGCTAGCACCCTATCCAGGGCTGGGTAAGTGGAGGCTGGAGCCTCCCTGCGGCAAGGGAGCGTGTGCCCCTATGTGCTCCTCGGATCTGCGCCCGATTCGGGCCGCGCGGCCTCCCTGACGGGCTTATGGCCGTATGGCCACCTCCCAAGCCCACCCACATCATGCCCAAGTCCCGCCCCCACCTCCCTCCCTCCCTCCCTCCCTCCAATCCCTGTTCTGCCTTGGCACGGAGCCTTCTTTGTGTCGCCCGGCTTCGGTCGGAGCACAAGAGGCTCAGCGCAGACACACCAGGGCCAGAGCTGCCTGCAGTGCTGGTCCTGTTGCCTTAGCGCCAACGTGGAGGGTGCCGACTGATGCGCCCGCATCTGCGCTAAGGGCACAATGTGAGCGCAGGGGGTTAGGATTGTGCTGCCCCTGACAAGTGGGATAGAGGGCCAGGTTCCTTAGTAGCGTGTAAGAAGAATCCTGCTGTATCAAGCCACAGGTCCATCTAGTCCAGCTTCCTGTATCTCACAGTGACTCAGCAGTTGCCTCAGGGAGCACACAAGACAACAAGATGCCTGAATCCTGTTGCCACTCCCTTGCGCCTGGCATTCTGAGGTAAATCTGATGTAAACACATTGGTGGCCAGTCAAGATTCTCCACAGCATTTTTCTTTGACAGCCACCAGAACCAGACGCTCCTCTTTAGACATGTACTCACAGAAACATAGGAACAGTGCCATTGGATCAGGCCAAGACCCATCTAGTTCAGCTTCCTGTATCTCACAGTGGCCCACCCGATGCCTCAGGGAGCACACAAGAGAACCAGATACTTGTATCCTGCTGCCACTCCCTTGCATTTGGAATTCAAAGGTTGCCTACTTCGACAACCAGAAGATTGTGTATACTCATCATGGCTTGTAACCTATGATGGACTTTTCCTCCAGAAATCTGTCAAATCTTTTAAAGGCATCTAGGCCTGGTGCCATCACCACATCCTGTGGCAAGTTGTTCCACAAATCAATGACACCCTGGGTAAATAATTTTTTTTTTTGGGGGGGGGGTCTGTTCTTATTCTCCCGCCACTCAGTTCTAGTAGATGTCCCCTGGTTCTGAAGCTGTGCAAGAGGGAAAAGAACATCCCTCTGTCCACTCAGTCCATCCCATGCATAATTTTATAAATCTCACTGCTAGACATTCATAGCTTTGCAGCTGTTTTTGTGGGGGAGAGATGTGTAATAGCACCAAAGAATGCCAATAATGCTGCAGTATTAATTTCAGAATTTATATCCTACCTTTCCCATGCCAAAGCAAATGCCCAAGGCAGCTTACATGGACTGGCTAGTATAAACCACCATTTTCCAATGGTGGTGGTGGTGGTGGTGGTTTTATTTACAAATATGCAGTATTCTGTGATTCACCAAATCCTCAATCCCTGATGTAGCCTTCACAGTGTGGTTCTCTCCTCTGGCTGCATACCATCAAGTATGCCTGCATGGTCACCATCAACAACCATTACTAATTGCATCATTAGGGTTGTTCATGTCCGATGCATCCAAAACTCTGTAATTTCTCAAGTGATAGCTAGTGAGGCTATGAAATGGGGCATTGTAAGACTGACGACCCTTGAAAAATAGGTAGGGAATCTGGAACAAAGGGGCATGTGGTCCAGCAGTAAAGGGGGAAGGGCCTAGCAGCAGCTTCAAATGACCTGTAATTAATCTTGCTGACCTGTTCAGAAGAATAAAGCAACATCTTGGAATAACAGGTCATTTCTGGCAACCTGGCAACCGCAGAATCATTTGTTTGCATTCACCTAGGCAACTGAAGGTGACAGCCTAAAACATTTGGATTCCCTAATACATTTTTCTTTAACAGATGCAAATCCCACTTAAATGAGATTAAAAACCTCATTTGGTAATTCCTCTTTTTTGAAAAAAAAAAATCATTTGAATGTTTTAATGTAATAACGTAAGAGCCTTGCTGAATCAGGCCAAAGGCCCATCTAGTCCAGCTTCCTGTATCTCACAGTGGCCCACCAGATGCCTCAGGGAGCACTCAAGACAATAAGATGTCTGCATCCTGTTGCCACTCCTTTGCATCTGGCATTCTGAGGTAAACACTGGTGGCCAGTCAAGATTCTCCACAGCATTTCTCTTTGACAGCCACCAGAACCAGATGCACCTCTTCAGACATGTACTCATAGGAACATAGGAACAGCCCCACTGGATCAGGCCAAGGCCCATCTAGTCCAGCTTCCTGTATCTCACTGCAGGCCACCAGATACCTCAGGGAGCACATGAGACAACAGGATGCCGGCATCCTGCTGCCACTCCCTTGCACATGGCATTCTGAAGTAGCCTACTTCTAGTGTAAGCAGGTTGTAACGCCTATCATGGCCTATAGCCCATCATGGAGTTTTCCTACAGAAATCTGTACAATTCCCTAGGCCATATGCCATCACCACCTCCTGTATCAAGGAGTTCCACAGATTAATTACCTGCTGGGTAAAAAGGTATTTTCTTCTGGGATACATTTGACAAGAAGCAGGAAGAAATGGGTCCATAAAACTCCCCAAAACATAGCACAGCAGAACTCCAACATATTAATGAGAATTAATACAGAACATATATTGAAGTCCCTGGCAGCTTTTGCCGATACGCTTTCATTTAGATGAGACTTATTTTGTCTTACACTAATTGATATGTTTGGCTTCTTAGATCATTAAAAAGAAAACAAGCACGCTCCCTCTATGAGATCTGATTTGAGATGTTGTATTAAGATAAGCACCCGATGGAATAAATCATTGAGCCCTCCACTTCACAGTAATGAACTCCCACCCAAACGAAAGCAAAGTTGGCTGATAGGAATGATGGGGAGATCTATAACACCCTGCAATTAGAATCCAGGTTTGTTGACTCTGGGAGAGCCTAATACTATATGATTAAATTTTTGCAATGTTTGTATATCATTCCATGAGCCTGCTCAAACATTCAAAAACAAAGATGACTCTTCAGCATATCAAAACCGGCAAATCAACAGCGGCAAATCAACAGCCTTAAAAAAAGGTAACAGATTGCATTGTTTACCATGGATGTGGCTCTCCAATGTTATCCGCGCGCATAGAATCAAAGCACACTCCAGCGCACAGACCGCAAATGGGCCTGCGTCTTATCTGAAGTGTTTTAATTTGGTATACTTATTTTCATGCATTATTCATTTTCCATTCCTTCTATAATTGCTGCATTTTAAAAGAGGGACTTAATGGTTTTCACTCATTTGAGCAGAAGGGCTTGGGGGCTTGGGGGTAACAAACCAGGGCCTCGTACATAGAGCAAAACCGCCACCCTTGGGGCCAAACTCATTTGAAACATTCCAAGTTCCAAGCATTTTTGATCAAGATGTTGCCTTCTGGTTCACAAGGCAGGCCTGCTAGGGACATCAAATGTGCTAATCGAGCAACTCACCCAATACAGCGAGCGAACAAAAGGTCAATACCACTCCGTGGCCCCATCAACAACCTTTATATAAACCGAATGCATTTTTTACTATGAAGCAATCATGTATTTTGCCTGTAATTTGCCCACCAATGATCAAAAGGAGCTTACTCTAGCTGCAGTCTTCCGTCATCTTTGTGAGGACCAAACCATATGTTACAGCACCATCCCGATCCTATTGGAGATTTATGGCAGCAGCTCTAGCTATCTGCTGCCGAAAGTCTCCTTGCGATAGCACAAACATCTTGCAGCCATCACACACTGTGCAGCCACAGATGGAAATGGCTGGAGGCTCTGTGTTCAGAACTGCCCAGGTCCTCCACTAATGGAGGTATAACAGTAGGTGGGACCAAATGAATTAAGCCGGCAGTAGAGAGATTGTAATGGAAAATGTGGAAGATTACCTCAAGGAGTTAGGTTAGGGTATCAGCAGTGGCCCTTGTATATGTTCTTCAGGAATTATAGGGTTAACCCCAGAGCCTTTGCCTGCAGCTAGTTCACAGCTGCAGCCCAGTAGGATGACAAGGGTCCTGGGGATAAAAGTAGCTCCTGGGAGAAGCAGAGTTGTGGGTGTAGAGAGGTGAAAAAGGGTTGTGGAGAGAATTACTTAGGAAAGTATGACTGACTGGCTGACTGACTGACTGACGGACGGGTACTTGAGGTTGCTGGGGCTGTGATTGTGATTGGAAGTTAGTTTGCTACTGGAGACTGTTGGGAAATATTTTGTGGCTGCTACACCCCTGGAGCCACCAACTGTAGGAAGGAGGAGGACCAGTGTGGCTGAGCAGGCAAGCTGACTGAATTTTGCCTTTGCTTTGTGGTGGGGTTTAGTGGTGCCTTGTGTAAGGCTAGGGTGGTTTTGGATGACAGAAGGGAAGCCAGTTAGCCTACTGGGGCATACAATTGCAGAGAGGGAGTTTGGCACAACAGACACTCACAGCCCAATCCTGTACTGCGCTGGGACAGGCAGGCCTGCAGGATTGCGCTGTATGCAGCACAATATTGGAGGCATCTGGAGTTCACCTTGGGATAAAGGGATATTTTCCGCTTACCCAGAGGTAAGCCCCAGCAGCCCCAATAGGGCTTCTTGGATCTGCACCAGTGAAATTGATGGCGCCAATCTGAAATGCCCATGCAAGGCTGACTGGGCCAGGGGTTAGGATCAGGCATAAGTGCTGGATCTGTGCTTCACCCTGCCCCCTGAGCCGGAATGCCCACAGGCCCACAATCTTCCTTCTGCCCCAATTCACCTCCCTCCCGCCTTCCCTCCCCCTTCCCCAAGCCCCCATGCCGGCCGACCTCAGCTGGCACAGCAATAGATTACCTGGCATCTGTGGCAACGGCCATGGGTTGGCTTAACTCCTAGCACCTTCTTCTTTAGTGCAGATGCGCCTTATGGCACATTTGCGACAATGCTGGGCCAATGAAAGGGACAGAATTACACTACAGAATTGCACTCTCAGGTTTTTAAAACACAGCACACCAGCAAGTTTTTAAATGCTATTTCCAAAAATAAAACAGATCACCTATCTATTTTTTTTCTATTTTGCACTTTTTCTTTCAAGGATGTCAAACTGCTCTCGTTAAGGAAGAATCCTTTTGTTCTAACAACTAAATGTCAACCTTCTCTTCAGGAGAAGAGAAGATAACTTTAAACCTTTCGACCAATGTTACCAAAAAAAAACACTTTAAAACCTTTTTTCTCCCATACCTACAAGGACTGAAATAAGCATATGAAACTCCACTTCTATATTTAGGAAGTAGAACTGCCTAAAAAAAGGACTCGATAGACTTCACCTCAATGAAGGTGTAATGAACTGGTTGTAATTATACCTGTTTACAGTTTTGAAAACTAGATGAAGCCTGAAGAGCCATTGAAAGGCAGGGACACGGAATGCTTGGGAGACGGAGCTTGGTTTAAGAAAGCTCAGCAAGGCAAGGTCTATAGATTCCCAAGCCAGTTCACAATGTTCTGTCACACTACAGTGACCCAGAAGCAAAGCCCAGGATGAGGTCATGCAGGTGAGTTGGGTGGGAGATGCAGATGAAATAAAAATATTTCCAAAGATGAGGGTCATCAGGTACAGGAAGCAAGTTTAATCCCATCCTTTTGGTGTCTCTGAACACACACCCTTTAAATTCTGTCTTCTAAAGGGCCAAATGGCAGTGCACAGAGTGCGCCCCCAGTGGCCATTTCAGAAGCTCTGCCACAAAGGGTGGCAGTGTGGACAGCCCATGGCTGCAGCTAGCAACACATGAGACCACAGGTAAGCCAGTTTGCGTGTGGGGGGTGGGGTGGGGGGGTGGGAGGAGGAATGGGGTGGGGAGGGGGGAGAATGAGAGACTGTCTGGGGAGGGTTAGGTGGGAGGCAGAACAGGGGAGGGAGGTGGTGGACACCATCCTATAATAATTTTATTTTTCTACTATACAGTAATGGGTAAGGGGAAACATTTGTACGAAGAGGAAGGGGGGATAACACAAGGTATACACAAAAGGTTGTGGAGAGATTACATCACTAAAATAAAATCTATTTTAACTGCAATACATTTCTTGAAACATTATTAATAATAAGCTATTACCAAGGCAAGCCTCCTATGGTATTCAAAACAAATATATAATCTATATTAGTATTCTTAATCTTTCATTATCAGTGTAGTCCAATCTTTATTTAGGGCCATTTGTACGAAGAGTGGCACAAATTCTGTTCTGGTGGCAGAACAGGGGAGGGAGGTGGTGGACAACATCAATAGCAACTTTAACAGTATCACAGCCCTTTCCTTCCCCCATTCCTTCTTCTGTACTCTCCTTGGATTGACACCAGGAAAATGGATGGAAACCTATGGGGCAGTGGAGGCTTGCCTCACAGTAAGGGGACTACCATAATTCCCCCCCCCTCGCCACAGGATGGAGTGTGCATTCCGTTGCCACAGCTGCATCACTGGGCAGTGACATTCCTACGGGGAAGGGAAAAATGCTAAGTGTTGCAGGAGCCTGAGCTGTATCCAGAGCCATTCACTGCTTGGAGAGCCAGCTTAGAGGCTTTGCTTAACAGTAATTTCTTCTGAATAAGACCATACTGAAAATGGGGACTGTATAGGAACTCAGCTGTACTGAGAAGTTATCTTGTCAATATTCTATTTCTATGTCTACTTTAAAAAAAAATCTCTTTGAATGAAAGAGTAACTTCTAAAATTTCTTAGAACCTGCCGACGATTCACTTTTTTACACTAATGGCTGACTCCAAAAAAAGATGAATAGTTGAATCAAGGCATCAGATACACTCTTGATGGTGTATCAAATTATTTTGACAACTAATTATCGTTATTGTACAACATGAAGTATGATGGATGTTTACAAGTCAGCCAGAGGTTGAGTTCCACTTAAGATGTGATCAAAGCAATGAAGTTGGCGAATGTCTGGCTCAACAGCTACAAATACACGGAAGGAAAATGAAGTCACATAGCTAGTGGTGGGGGAAAATGGTAAGTACTGCAGGTCCCACAATGTGCTGTGCAAGCGACCCCTCCCACTTGCCATCAGAGCCATTCCATACAGCACTGGCAATGCACAGGAAGCACTACTTTGTGTGGCAAGTGCCATCACTGTCCAGATTGGCTCTCTTAGTGAGTGGGAGGGGCTACTTACACAGTGCATTGCAGTACTTAGTGTTTTGACACCCTCTAGCTAGGACAGGGGGACGAGGTGGTGCTGCGGGTTAAATCGCTGCTGCTGGGCTTTCTGACCGGAAGGTTGGGAGTTCGAGACCACATGACGGAGTGAGCTCCCGTTGCTTGTCCCAGCTCCTGCCAACATAGCAGTTCGAAAGCACCTAAAAATGCGAGTAGATAAATAGGGACCACTTCATTGGGAAGGTAATGGCGTTCCATGCGCCTTGGCGTATAGTCATGCCGGCCACATGATCATGGAAACTTGTCCTCGGACAAAAGCTGGCTCTACAGGAATAGAGATGAGCATCGCCCCCTACAGTCGCTCACAACTAGACCATTCGGTCGTGGGGAAACCTTTACCTTAGCTAGGCTACTGGGAAAACAAGAGATTGAAATGGTTTGGAAGCATTACTACCACTATTATCCTGCTACACAAAGCCCAGCTGAAGCCACCATGTTGTACAATTTTACCGGAGAGCAAGCACTCCTGCACACAGTGGGGCTTCCTTTCAAGTGAACGGGTGCAGCAGATGTCTAAGTATTTATTTGTTTCTTTTGCAACTTGTTACAAAATTTACAGAAAGACAACCAGAGACATCTGGTTCCCATGAAACACTTCCCATGAAAACTGTCCAGACCCCAGAGAGGCAGAGGCTACCCCAGCAGAACTCCAGCCTGCAGAAGTCAGGCAGGCCCAGTAGGTGAGTAAGGTGAAGCCTTGACCTACCCTGTGTGGGGCCTCAGTTGGTCGGAGGAAAGATGGTCTCATAAGGAATATCAAGACATTGTTAAAGAAAAAGATAAAAAGGACGTGTGGGTTTTTTCTGGCGGTGCTGAAATTCTGTTCCTCCCACCTCGCCGAATGATTCTGACTCCTCCAAAAACTCTCAGTAGTAGGGAGTGATTTTTCTCAAACCAGATCATTTTTTTATCATTTTTAAAAGTAGTGGTTGTATGCCACCAGTTCATTACTGGCAATTCTAGACAATTTCCTGAAATACACTTAAATCTTTCTCCCCATATGAATGGTTTGACCTGCTTCTTAGAAGCCTCATGCACAGGACCAAACTGAATCAAAGTGGCCACCTCTTGATCTAAGATAGCAGTCTGCTAGGGAGATGTCAGTTGAGCCGCACATTTATAGGAGACAAAGATTGTTGCAATGTGACATCGCAGCTGAGAATGTCGATGAATTCTTGTCGTCACAGCTGCTTTGGAAGTATTTGTCACAGGCAAAGGAAAGGTACACTTTCAAGGCAGCAGATTTTTTTTTAATGGGTCTAACAATGGGATAGAAAAAGTGATGGCAATAGTGAATTACATGAAGTCATTGCTCAAACAATTGAAAGATGGAAAATATTACAGCACTGGGGAAAAAAATCAAAGCATTTTCACCTCTAGCGACTGCATCTTGGAAACCATGTACAGGCATGTCCTGGTATTCCCTGGGGTTCCATTTTGGACCCCACTGTGGGTACCTGAAACTGTGGATACCGGGGATGCCTTCTTAAAGATAGGGGAACATCAGTGGTAAAGATAAGGGCTGCAACAAGGTAATGAAAAAGAAACGTGTTTAATGTTCCCCTATCTTTTTAAATAGGAGACCCAGTATCAATCGATCGATCAGCAGTATTTATATATCGCTTTTCAACGCAAAGTTCACAAAGTGGTTTACAGGCAAATAATAGTAAAGTTAAATGGCTCCCTGTCCCAAAAGGGCTCACAATCTAAAAACAATGCAAAACACCCCCAGCAATAGCCACTAGAAAAAAATACTGCAGTGGGGTGAAGAGGGACAATTACTCTCCCCCTGCTAAATACCACTTGAAAAAAGGAACACCACTTGAAAAAAGTGCCTCAGTGGATAACTTAAACTGTGGATACCAAATCAGTGGATACCGGGGCACGCCTATAATATACAAAAGATTGGACTTGGACCTGGGTTCAAATCCTTACTCAGCAATAAAGCTTCCCAAGTGCAGTTACTAACATGTTGTTCAGTTGCTGTGTCCAACTCTTCGTGACCCCATGGACCACAGCATGCCAGGCCAATCTGTCCTCCATTAGCTTCCGGAGTTCACCCAAATTTGTGTCGGTGACACTGTCTAACCATCTCATCCTCTGCCGCCCCCTTCTCCTTTTGCCTTCAATCTTTCCCAGCATGAGGGTCTTTTCTAAAGAGTCCTCTCTTCTCATGAGGTGGCCAAAGTATTGGAGCTTCAGCTTCAGCCTCTTCTACATCCTACAATGTTCAATGATGGACTCATCTCAGTTCAGAATGGGTTTGCCATTCTGTTGCCAACAACATAACCAGTGGTTGCGAGGAAAGAAATGGTAGCCAAAAAGAATGACGAAAGTCAACATCTCTATCTTCATTCCCATATGGATAGTTCTGCTTTCCATGAAAGGACGACCGCAAAAGATCTGTTCTGATGGTGCTAATACAATAACTGTCCTGAACTTGAAATTGTACTCTTGACTGAGTTTGACATAATGACACTAAAATAAATATAATTCAGTGTGATCTTTGCGCCATTCAGAACAAAGGGCCCATTCATGTGTGAATGCACACGGTTCAAGGGAAGTGTAACGTAACACCTTTGATCTTTTCTTTTTGTCTAATAGCGCTCTTGACCTTTAAGCAATCAGCTTGACTGGAATTCCATAACAGAGAACATGAAAATATTTAATGCGGAGAAGGAAATAAACACTCTTTGCCAAGGAACATGTTTAGAAATATCTCAAAAGACGATTACGAAGCACTTTCCAAGTAATTATAGATGAATGAGAGGATATATGGATTGCAAGAGAGCATGAATGAAAGGTGGATATGAAAATGGTCTGGCCTGCACCCACCCTCTATCCAGCTATGCCATTTGCTTTCTGCTTATTACATTTATCTAGCCCCCAATCTGATCCACGACCAGCTGCACCAATGCAACCTAGCCAAAAGGGTACACAATGCTTCCAGAAGTAGGGGGTGTGAACTGAGAGGAAAGTATAAAATATTTATACTTCCTGGTGAGCCCTAGAGCCTCCTATAGGTCTGCTCAGACATACACCCAGTGGTGTCATTCAAATGATTTAGGAACAGGAACTCACTTTTGATTGGCACTTGTCGGGAACCCAGAACCCAGGGCACCTCATTAAGATCCGTAATGCCCATTCTGGTCTGTTCCCCCTGAATGACATCACTGCCTTCGCCCCCCTAGGAATCTGGATTCACTCCCTTTAACCCTCTGAGGGTTAATCAAGAAGAAAAGCTCTTTGCAGAGGAATTGGGAGGGGGGATGAGGGAAAGTGAAGTGGACGGAGTCAGCCCTAATTCTAACTAGTGGAACTGAGTTCCCCCGCGTTCCACCTGCATGACATCACTGCATACACCACACTTGTATGGTGCAAAGGAAAGGAAAGGAAGCAGGAAGCTTTGAAAAGGAGGGGGTAAGATTTGGCATGCACCATTGCAGCCAAATTCACCGTAAAGCACATTTGGACCACTCTCTGAGTCAGCAAGGATGACACATGTCTGTGCGCTGGCCTCTCTGACGCCAAGAGTGGTCCAAACATACTTTGAAGTGTCCTTTGTGCAAGCCAAAGTTTGCTGGCCTAACTGTGCCAGCTTTACACCAGATTAGGATTGTGCCCTTACTGTCATAATGTGCCCTGCCCAGCAGCCCAAATCTCCATAGGACTGGACTGTAAATTATGGATTGCTGAGGAAGGTGGTGGATTCTCCTTCACTAGAGGTTTTCAAGCAGTGGCTCAACATCAGGGAGGTGGCAGGTGAAGCAGGACCATACCACTAGAGTTCTTCAAAAAGCGCCACGCTCACTGCTCAAACACACAACCCATTCACTCTGAACAGCTTCTGGAGGGTGTGGGTTGTGAATGTGTGTGCACTCACAACTATGGCGGCAATGGTAGCGCTGTTTGAAGAACTTTGGTCAGGTGGTCCTGCCTCACCGGCTGCCCCGGGACCACATGTCGATAGCTGGAGATACCCTAGGAGAATTTCTTGCTATAGGCAGGGGTTTGGACTTGATTACCTTGTGGGTCAGTTCTAATTCTATGATTCTATGATTCAGTATTACTTTAAAAGACAAATGCATGGAAGGTAGATCTATCAATGGACGTTAGTGAATACCTATTGCTGTGGTGGCGCAGTGGGTTAAACCACTGCTGTTGGGCTTTCCAAGCGGAAGGTTGGGAGTTCAAGACTATGCGACGGAGTGAGTTCCTGTTGTTTGTCTCAGCTCCTGCCAACCTAGCAGTTCGAAAGCACCTAAAATGCAAGTAGATAAATAAATAGGGACCACTTCAGTGGGAAGGTAACGGCATTCTGTGTGCTACGGCATAGAATCATGCCGGCCACATGACCACGGAAGCTTGTCCTCGGACAAAACGCCAGCTCTACAGGCTTTGAAACAGAGATGAGCACCACCCTCTACAGTCGGTCACGACTAGACCATTCGGTCGTGGGGAAACCTTTACCTTTTATTGCTGGAAAGTGATAGCAGAACGGGGTGACTGTCTTCAAGCCTTCCTCCTTGACTGCATCTACCTCACCTCTGCCTGTCATTCATGCTGATGGAGGAATGATCAAGCAGCAAGGGCAAGTCTGGAGGATCAGGGCTGCTTTATCTCTCTGCTTCACCAAGGTAATCATGTTTGAATTGCATTATACAATCCCCAAACATGGAACTAGTTCCCTTTGCCCCCAGAGATGTCATTCATTCATTCATTCATTCATTCATTCATTCATTCATTCATTCATTTATTTGAAGAACTTATACCCCGCCTTTCCCATGCCGAAGCAAATGCCCAAGGTGGCTTACAGAGAACAACAAAGTACAATGTAACCATAATAAGTAAAACAAAAATATTTAACATTTAACAGGAACCCAGCAAGGCCCAATTCTCTTTGTCTGGCCCTTTGGAGGGTGGGAGAAAACACACACACACACACACACACACACACACACACACACACACACACACACTTGGCCAGGGGAGTAAACAAACTATGGCAGGATTCCAGACGGACAGAGGGCAGACAGCCAACCATCATCCAAAGGCCAGACGAGATAAGTATGATTTGGGCCCTCTCCGAAAGGCCATGAGAGAGAGTGTACTTCTTAATTCTTCTGGAAGAGAATTCCATATTTGTGGAGCCGCTATAGAGAAGGCCCGCCCCCAAGGTGCCATTCCTTTAACTTGAGACAGAGGGGGCACTTGAAGGAGAGCCCCTTAGATGATCTAAGAGGGTGAAATGGTATGTATGGGAGACGGCGGGCCTTTAGGTTGGCTGGGCCTAAGTCACGAAGGGCCTTAAAGGTCAGAACCATCATCTTACATTGAGATCGGAAGTGAATGGGTAGCCACTGCAGGTGCTGAAGAAGTGGACCTATTGTGTCAAACCGTCTAGCCCCTATAACCACCTGGGCTGCTGCATTTTGTACTAACTGTCGCTTCCGAACTGTTCATGATGGAAGCCCTACATAAAGCAAATTACAGTAGTCCAGCCTTGAAATCACTAACGCATGGACCACCGTGGCCAGGTCATAACATCAGGGGCCTTTCGAGAGGGGGGCAAAATGCCAAGTTTGACAGGAGCCTGAACTCCTGTGTAAAACAGCCCCCACTCCTCAACTTAAGAGCCATTCGCGGCTTGGAAAACGACGTTTCTGAGCCTTGTCTTCAAGCTGCAAATTCCTTCAACGCGGAATTTCACGCAGAATGCAATGAAAGAAATGGAGTGTGATATCTTCATTCTATCAAGAGTTATGGCCAAAAAGCAAGAAAATAAAAGTATAGCTGTGATGTCATTTCCTGTTGTTCCATCACTTCCGGGGCATCATTTTGCCCTCTGCACCGGGCGGCAATGTCATTAGCTATGCCAGTGGCAGGAGCAACATTTTTCTTTTGAAAGGTGCACCAGCTGGAGACCCGCAACGTGGAAAGGATTTCTTTTCCAGTGGAACTTTTTACTGTGGAAATAATTCATGCCCCTCAGCCCCTAAAATAGGATATATCAGAAGGCAGTCGAGGCTTGTTTTTTTCCCATTCACTCTTTTTGCCAAGCGTTACCGCCAGATCTGTTTTCATGCTCTTAGGCTTGTTTTACTAGACGATGCATTTCTGGCATGTAAACAGACATCGGATCTGATCTTGCAAATGTCAAGCATGACCTCAGGAACTATAGCTGGAAATGAAAGGTAAGCAAAGGTAGCTTTCTAGTATGGAAAACAGAAGTCAAGCAAAAAAACCCAGAGCAAATCTATTCATTCAAAATGGCATTGTGGTCTGATTGTTGCCGACTCACTAGCCTGTGATGGGAGAAGGCTAAGGAACTGGGTGATTGAAGCATCAAGATCTTATTAAGAGTATTTTTCCCCCAAATAAAGAGCTGCTTATTTTCCCTTTCCTTAGCGGTTACATTTTCATGGACAAAATGTATTCTCAGCTCAGTATTCCCAAGATGGGTTATGCTCAAACACATCAGACTGGGCTGACTCTGTCATATCTCATTATGTGATGTAACATGATAATACGGGCTGCTGAACAAACCTGATGTGACACAGAAACTTGGAGGGGAAAAGTCTGTTCTTTAAAGTTCCTGGAACAAGGACCAAAAACAGCAAAGAACTTCATGGGTGTTTTTTTTTCCTGCTGCAGAATTTTTGATAAAAGAGAAAAACTAGTTAACCAGGCACTCATCAAGAGAAATCATTTTAGAAGACCATTACTTTAAGGGTACAATCCTAACCAATTTTCCAGCATTGTGGTAAGGGCAATGCAGCTTCGGGGTAAGGGAGCAAACATTCCTTTTCCTTGAGGAGGCCTCTGTGACTGCACCCCAACTAAAAGATGCAGCACGTGCCCCACTGGCACAGCTATGTCAGTGCTGGAAAGTTGGGTAGGATTGCGCTCCAAATCAGGCCTACATAACGTTCTATCCACTAAGCTGAATACAACCTAATAGTCTTTCCTGGGGGTCACCAGCTGCTTGACTAGGGTTACCAGGTGCAAACTGGGACAGAGTGCCCATACCTTTAACCATTGTAGAGAAGAGAGAATGTTGCAGGTACAGCATTGATACCCTTCCATGCTGCACCTGCCCAAATTCCCGGTTTTCTACAATGGTTAAAGGTACAGGCACTTTGTCCCAGTTTGTATCTGGTAATCCTATAGCTTCACCCCCATTTTTGCATACCCAGGGAGGCAGCAGTGGCATTCCTTTGGGGGATGACGACAAAATGCTCAGCTTTGCAGGAGCTGGCACTTCTGTGTAATTTGCCCCCTTCCCCTCGCCTTCTGAGCCATTCATGGATCTACAAAGTTGGTATTAAAATTAGGAACATAGAAGACCCAAGTCTTGTGCATGTGCACCAAGTGTCATTCATATAATTCCTATACTACCTTTGTCTTTCAGCCATAGTTTTCCATAGCTGACCACATTTTTATGCCAGTTCTGCTAAATGCACTTGAAGGAGAGGTCATTCACCTCATCTGAGAAAGGAGGGTGTACCTAAACAGAAGTCTCCAATGAGCATTTTAACAATCAGGCAGTGGAATGAGGTGGTCCTTTTAGTTTTAGGTCAAATTGGGCCAAGAAACCATATTAAAAGGAAAACCAACAATAATAGCACAATTCTAACCTGGAGTTTGGCCAGCACAATTAGGCCTGCAAAGTTTGGCCAGCACAAAGTACATAAAGTATTTTTGGACCACTCTTGGAGTCAGGGAGGCCAGCATACAGACATGCGCCATCCTCTCTAACTCTGAAGGTGGTCCAAACACACTTTACGGTTGTCCTTGTGCTGGCCGAACTTTGCTGGACTAACTGTGCTGGCCTAACTCCAGGTTAGGATTGGGTC
This sequence comes from Lerista edwardsae, assembly GCA_029204185.1. Lineage (NCBI taxonomy): Eukaryota > Metazoa > Chordata > Lepidosauria > Squamata > Scincidae > Lerista > Lerista edwardsae. The sequence continues at coordinate 1,351 of JAJKFI010033053.1, read as the reverse complement.
CTAAAATTCCAACTTTCTTCCTGAGGTATCTGGTGGGCCACTGTGAGATACAGGAAGCTGGATTAGAAGGGCCTTTGGCCTGATCCAGCAGGGCTCTTCTTATGTTCTTAAGGCCCAGATTGAACTGCAAGTTATTATAGCTCCCTCCCCACAGAATTTGCAGGATAGCAAATTCTATTTTATTTACTGCATATTTACCTCAGAATTTTATCTCAGCAATTTACCTCAGAATGCCAGATGCAACGGAGTGGCAACAGGATGCAAGTATCTAGTTGTCTTGTGTGCTCTCTGAGGCATCTGGTGGGCCACTGCGAGATACAGGAAGCTGGACTCAATGAGCCTTTGGTTTGATCCAGCAGGGCTGTTCTTATGTTCTTATGAAAAGGGCTGTGCTCATTACAGATAATAGCCTCAATGCTGTATTTGGACTTGAGCCAGCAGAAGTCCCAAATAGCATTGTTGTGGCACAAAACAGACACGCGATCCAGTACTGACTACACGAGTTAAATCAAAAAGCACCACTTTGCTCAGCCAAACTATTGAAATAATTTGCAAATGTAAACCTGCAACAGAAACAGTGAGTCATTTCGGTAATGCCCTTACCAATCCAGCCTGCTCAGGTGACCAAAACTAGTGCTACTGCTGACTGGTTCTGAGGGAATTTTCCACTCTTGAACAGATGCTGAAACATGGGGACTCCCAGTCAGTTTGGGTTCATATCTGTGGAGGGCCAACGGGAAGAACGGCATCAGCAGGTTAGCTGTACAAATTGTTCAGAGAGGGCTGCTGACATGAGAGAGCTGCAGTGGGCAAATTCAGCTCTGGCTGCTCTGTTTGCAAGCAGAGCATTCAATGAACTGAGGAAAATTGCATTTTCCACATGAACCTCAGAAACCGTCATGACATTCAAGGTTTGTTTCAGAGGCCTGGGACGAACCATGAGAAATGCCCCTAGGTAAGCTCTGCTCAATTACAGGAAGATAAGTACCAGGGGTTTGAGAGGTAACCAGGAAAACCGTATGAGAGGTTTGAATTCATCATTATTTGGTTTGGGGTCTTATTTGCACCAAAGTCACAGGAAATGTCTAGGTGGATGGTTCTCAAACTTGTTAGCACCGGGACCCACTTTTTAGAATAACCATCTGTCCAGGACTCACCAGAAGTGATGTCATGGCTGGAAATGCTGTCATTGTGACACCAGAGCTTGCTGCTTTCCTGAGAATGCAGCAATAAGTTGGTTTATTTCTCAATCACTTTCCTATAGCAAAGTGAATCAGAAAGGAAAAATCCTATTTACAACCGCAACACAAGCAAAACAACCACACAGCCTTCCCCCTTTCCAGCATCCCAT
>JAJKFI010033052.1:0-20798 GCA_029204185.1 Lerista edwardsae | reverse complement strand
TCTTCTTCTTCTTCTTCTTCTTCTTCTTCTTCTTCTTCTTCTTCTTCTTCTTCTTCTTCTTCTTGTTCAGTCGCTAAGACATGTCTGACTCTTCGCAACCCCATGGACCACAGCACGCCAGGCCTCCCTGTCCTCCACTAGCTTCCTGAGTTCGCCCAATTTCATGTTCATCGCTTCGGTGACACTGTCTATCTCATTCTCTGCCACCCCCTTCTCCTTTTGCCTTCAATCTTTCCCAGCATGAGGGTCTTTTCTAAAGAGTCCTGTCTTCTCATGAGGTGGCCAAAGTATTTGAGCTTCAGCTTCACAAATACTCTCTTACTGTAGGTCAAAAGTTGTTTACAAAGGATAGAGATTTAAAATGTATCTCCAACGGGGAAAGCATTACTGTTGGACACTATCTAATTGTCCTCTAATTTGTGACAAATAGTATTGATGCTCCAAGTTGAAATGTCATAGCTTCTGCTTGAAATGTGGAAGATTTGGTCATACAGGACATGGTGGCTTACAGCGCCTCCTGTGGGTGTGTATATGAAAAAATTGTCCCAGTCTCTGTGATGTCTTCCAAGTACAATGAATGGCATTGCTGAGCACACATTCTTAAATAAAGTCTTAATTTTTACCCCAGCAGGTGGTTCTTCGTGGGGAAATCTTGCTTCAGCTAAATACAGTACAGGTTGGGTCGTCAGGCATTAACTCCTCCCTCCAACCCTCCTTTCTTAGTGAAAGCATGAGAACACGAAAAGATCCCTGGTAGACTGGACCAAAGGTCCATCTAGTCTCCACACCATTTACAATGTTTCAGTATTTTCATTGAGCTAGCCACTATGACTTCAAGATCTTGTTTCTTAGTAAAAACAAGGGCTCAGATGCAATTTCAGATAATGTTAGGCTTGAACTTGTGGGGTTTTGTGGGGGTGGGGGCAAAAGGTCAACCCAGCAATATTCAGGAGGAAGGGGCATTGAACTGCAGAGGGGGGTTCATCACCACTGCAGGGGCTCCTCCTAGCCACCATCTCCCCCCAAAAAAGAAAGCTTCTAAAAGAATCCACTGATCTACTGATCTACTGATCAGCTCAAGCAATGTCACTCTGATGGTATGTTCTTATAAAATCCCTGAAATGACTTGCCCATTTTAATGCCCTACAGATGGCCATGGAGAGGCATAAAATGGAGCGGCATTTTGCACCAGCCATAGTCAAAATGACTGTACACGAAGGTGGGATTTTTCCTCCTTCCGCATTCCTCACTTTATATTTACACAAAGAGATGGTTTGGAGAATACCCTTAGCACATAACCCGTCTCATGCGATAATAGGCAGGCACCAATATGCCACTTGTATCCCATTCACCCAGCTTGGAGAAGATCTTTTGGGCTCTTCGCACATTACTTTGGTGTCTACTCTTCTGAATATTCTGTGGCAATCCAGAAACATGGCTGCCTCATTGATTATCCCATCAAGATAAGAGTGCAGTCCTAAACTGTGCTGGAACAGCCAGGCCTGCGAGTCTGCACTGTATCCAGCACAGCTTTGGAGTGCTGAGGAGCCCCCCCCCCCCCGGGGCAAGGGCATGTGTGCACCCTTGCCCCAGAGGAGGTTCCAGCCTCCCCTATGGGCTCCTTGGATCAGCACCTGCTATTTAGCAGGTGGAGAGCCGAAGAAGCCATGCAGCCCGATTTGGGGCCACACAGCCTGGGGACGGAGGCGTGGATGCACAACAGCTTAACAGCCACATCAATCAATCAATCAATCAATCAATCAATCAATCAACGGGTACTTATATACCGCTTTTCAACACGAAGTTCACAAAACGGTTTACAGGTAAATAGTAATAATAATAAAGTTGAATGGCTCCCTGTCCCAAAAGGCTCACAATCTAAAAAAAAAAGGCAGACCACCAGCAACAGCCACTAGAACATCCCATCTCCACCCCCTCCCTGGGACCGCCCTGCCCTGCCCAGTTCCTCCCACCCGCCTGCCCGCCCCCCATCCAGAACCACTCTTGTGCCAGCCACATTCGGATGGCACACGAGCAGCACAGGACAGCTGTTGACCGGCGCTGTTGGGCTGATGCTGCTGTTAGCATAGGCCCAACAGCACTAGCGCTGATGCGGAGGTTCTGGAAGGCACCCCTGCATCTGTGCTAGTGTCATTGGGCTGACGCCAGCGGCTAGCATCAGCCCAACGGGGCTAGTACGATTGTGCCCTAAGTGAAGTGCCTGTCCCAGTACAGGTACTTTGGGGACCTCACGGCTTACTTCCCTCCTTTATGAATAGTGTCCATTTATTCCTACCACAGTTTCTGTGTTTTAGTGTTCTGTACGTAATATAACCTCTCTGTGAATTTGAACCTTTGGGGTGAAATTGCATTTGGTGGCCGGCCAAGGTGAAAGATGGCTGGAGCTGGGTTTTGATCACAATTACATGTATCTGTGCCAATAGAAATATTTTATGAATGTTACATTGGATGTCTGAATAGTTACCCAAACATTGTACACTCATTGTAATATATGTATCTGGGGGGGTGCGGGGTGGGGGTGGGGTTGAAAAACAAAAACAATTATGGCTAAATATCCCAAAGCTCCTGACATGTAAGCAAATAAATAAAACCTTTTTGAGATGTTCATCTATCTTCTTTTAGCTGACCTTTTTCTCCAGTACTTTTGGGTAAATATCAATCTAGGCCTAATTCAATGGAACAGTACATTTTGAACAACAGAAAAGAGACTTTTTTGTGTGTTTTGGAGGCTGTTCCTTTGTAGACTTCCCTGCAGTGGCGGTCCTACTGTTATGAAGAGGGGGAATGCCCCGAGCACTGTGCTGGTGGAACGCGATGGGGGCAGCAGTGAGGCGGCTTGCCTTTTGCAGAGGCAAGCTTTGTTCAGCCCGCTCACCCTCCTTTGCCTCTGTATGGCTCCAAAACGGAGCTTGGCATGGAGTGGGGCATGGCGTGGTACTGCAAGGGGTGGTCAGCCGGCGTAAGGATGTCACTCCTCGTTCCTTGCCCCAGGGCGGCCTCTTGGATGAGTCCACAACTGCTTCACCGAGAGTAAGGGCCAAAATTAAACATAGTATCGGACCTCTCTGTTTGGATCTCCCAGCATCCTTTTCTTTCTCAGTAGGCAACTGAGGGCGATTTCAATTTAACAGTGCTCCTCACAACGGAGTCCAAATTCAAATACCTCTGTCTGTCTGTCTGTCTGTCTGTCTGTCTGTCTGTCTGTCTCTCTCTCTCTCTCTCTCTCTCTCTCTCACACACACACACACACACACACACACACCAGAGAGAGAGAGAGAGAGAGAGAGAGAGAGAGAGAGAGATTGTGCCCATAAGTTTTCCTCCCAAGTCTCACATCAGCGTTGGGGGCAGCACAATTTCAGCCCAGAGAACTTGATTCTGTCTTCTACTGTCTTCACGCCATGACCATGATCCAAATCTGAGAAAGAAAAGGAGCCAGGAGCCCCAGACGTGGAACTCCCACGTCAAGGCTACTTTTAACCCTGTCTCCCTTAACTCAAAGGACTTACAGTCTTTCCAAGTAAATGTGCCTCGGATTGAGCTATAAGACACAGATCAATGAAGGATACCTCTTGCAGAGTGGGACTTCGTGCCTCTTCTGTTCTGAAATATTCGTATTCTTTCAAGCCTGCAAATTATCTAGGATCTGTACAGAGATTAAAAAAAAAAAAAAGCAGCAGAGTGGCTCCCAGGTTTATGATGCAGAATTTCGTCTTTTATCTGTAACTTTTACACAAAAAGATCAAAGGAATTAGCTAGAGCTGCACTTTCTGGCAAGCTGGCATTTTCGAGCGTCATAAAGGCATGCAAGCAGTTACCCCAAATAGGGCTTCTTCTCAACTGCGGTAACACAGATGAATAAAATTCTGCTTCCCTCTAGTATACGCTTACCAACATAGCCTTTAACTCGCTGACTTTTCAGGCCTCAAAAAAAAAAGCTGATCTCTTTCTTTCCAACTTCTTGCTTTGATCCCGCGAGGAAATTAATTCTTTTGATGAGCTATGATATCCTCCTGATCACACCAGCACTGAGAACTTTCCTTCACTCCTTTGACCTCTCGCGTCTACCTTAAGCACACTTGAAATTCTGCACTCATCATGCTTCTCGCTGCTGATTATTTGATATTTTGATCAAGTTCCTTGCAGGGAGATTTTTTAGAAGATACAAAGTCAAGGGAGGGGTTTTTTTTTCCCCCTCTGCTTTTGCACTTTCATATTTTCAATTACGTATTTTAACACATAGCAAAGCTGTGGTCTATATTATAGACCACATTGAGAGAAAATAGACAGGAATTTCTGGATAAAAGTTGCTAACTAAGCATTCAGAGTGTATGCTGTATTACCCAGCTTTCATCACTTAGGGCGCAATCCTGCCCAGTGCTGGGGTAGGAGTGCCAGCCAGCTAGCACCCTATCCAGGGCTGGGTAAGTGGAGGCTGGAGCCTCCCTGCGGCAAGGGAGCGTGTGCCCCTATGTGCTCCTCGGATCTGCGCCCGATTCGGGCCGCGCGGCCTCCCTGACGGGCTTATGGCCGTATGGCCACCTCCCAAGCCCACCCACATCATGCCCAAGTCCCGCCCCCACCTCCCTCCCTCCCTCCCTCCCTCCAATCCCTGTTCTGCCTTGGCACGGAGCCTTCTTTGTGTCGCCCGGCTTCGGTCGGAGCACAAGAGGCTCAGCGCAGACACACCAGGGCCAGAGCTGCCTGCAGTGCTGGTCCTGTTGCCTTAGCGCCAACGTGGAGGGTGCCGACTGATGCGCCCGCATCTGCGCTAAGGGCACAATGTGAGCGCAGGGGGTTAGGATTGTGCTGCCCCTGACAAGTGGGATAGAGGGCCAGGTTCCTTAGTAGCGTGTAAGAAGAATCCTGCTGTATCAAGCCACAGGTCCATCTAGTCCAGCTTCCTGTATCTCACAGTGACTCAGCAGTTGCCTCAGGGAGCACACAAGACAACAAGATGCCTGAATCCTGTTGCCACTCCCTTGCGCCTGGCATTCTGAGGTAAATCTGATGTAAACACATTGGTGGCCAGTCAAGATTCTCCACAGCATTTTTCTTTGACAGCCACCAGAACCAGACGCTCCTCTTTAGACATGTACTCACAGAAACATAGGAACAGTGCCATTGGATCAGGCCAAGACCCATCTAGTTCAGCTTCCTGTATCTCACAGTGGCCCACCCGATGCCTCAGGGAGCACACAAGAGAACCAGATACTTGTATCCTGCTGCCACTCCCTTGCATTTGGAATTCAAAGGTTGCCTACTTCGACAACCAGAAGATTGTGTATACTCATCATGGCTTGTAACCTATGATGGACTTTTCCTCCAGAAATCTGTCAAATCTTTTAAAGGCATCTAGGCCTGGTGCCATCACCACATCCTGTGGCAAGTTGTTCCACAAATCAATGACACCCTGGGTAAATAATTTTTTTTTTGGGGGGGGGGGTCTGTTCTTATTCTCCCGCCACTCAGTTCTAGTAGATGTCCCCTGGTTCTGAAGCTGTGCAAGAGGGAAAAGAACATCCCTCTGTCCACTCAGTCCATCCCATGCATAATTTTATAAATCTCACTGCTAGACATTCATAGCTTTGCAGCTGTTTTTGTGGGGGAGAGATGTGTAATAGCACCAAAGAATGCCAATAATGCTGCAGTATTAATTTCAGAATTTATATCCTACCTTTCCCATGCCAAAGCAAATGCCCAAGGCAGCTTACATGGACTGGCTAGTATAAACCACCATTTTCCAATGGTGGTGGTGGTGGTGGTGGTTTTATTTACAAATATGCAGTATTCTGTGATTCACCAAATCCTCAATCCCTGATGTAGCCTTCACAGTGTGGTTCTCTCCTCTGGCTGCATACCATCAAGTATGCCTGCATGGTCACCATCAACAACCATTACTAATTGCATCATTAGGGTTGTTCATGTCCGATGCATCCAAAACTCTGTAATTTCTCAAGTGATAGCTAGTGAGGCTATGAAATGGGGCATTGTAAGACTGACGACCCTTGAAAAATAGGTAGGGAATCTGGAACAAAGGGGCATGTGGTCCAGCAGTAAAGGGGGAAGGGCCTAGCAGCAGCTTCAAATGACCTGTAATTAATCTTGCTGACCTGTTCAGAAGAATAAAGCAACATCTTGGAATAACAGGTCATTTCTGGCAACCTGGCAACCGCAGAATCATTTGTTTGCATTCACCTAGGCAACTGAAGGTGACAGCCTAAAACATTTGGATTCCCTAATACATTTTTCTTTAACAGATGCAAATCCCACTTAAATGAGATTAAAAACCTCATTTGGTAATTCCTCTTTTTTGAAAAAAAAAAATCATTTGAATGTTTTAATGTAATAACGTAAGAGCCTTGCTGAATCAGGCCAAAGGCCCATCTAGTCCAGCTTCCTGTATCTCACAGTGGCCCACCAGATGCCTCAGGGAGCACTCAAGACAATAAGATGTCTGCATCCTGTTGCCACTCCTTTGCATCTGGCATTCTGAGGTAAACACTGGTGGCCAGTCAAGATTCTCCACAGCATTTCTCTTTGACAGCCACCAGAACCAGATGCACCTCTTCAGACATGTACTCATAGGAACATAGGAACAGCCCCACTGGATCAGGCCAAGGCCCATCTAGTCCAGCTTCCTGTATCTCACTGCAGGCCACCAGATACCTCAGGGAGCACATGAGACAACAGGATGCCGGCATCCTGCTGCCACTCCCTTGCACATGGCATTCTGAAGTAGCCTACTTCTAGTGTAAGCAGGTTGTAACGCCTATCATGGCCTATAGCCCATCATGGAGTTTTCCTACAGAAATCTGTACAATTCCCTAGGCCATATGCCATCACCACCTCCTGTATCAAGGAGTTCCACAGATTAATTACCTGCTGGGTAAAAAGGTATTTTCTTCTGGGATACATTTGACAAGAAGCAGGAAGAAATGGGTCCATAAAACTCCCCAAAACATAGCACAGCAGAACTCCAACATATTAATGAGAATTAATACAGAACATATATTGAAGTCCCTGGCAGCTTTTGCCGATACGCTTTCATTTAGATGAGACTTATTTTGTCTTACACTAATTGATATGTTTGGCTTCTTAGATCATTAAAAAGAAAACAAGCACGCTCCCTCTATGAGATCTGATTTGAGATGTTGTATTAAGATAAGCACCCGATGGAATAAATCATTGAGCCCTCCACTTCACAGTAATGAACTCCCACCCAAACGAAAGCAAAGTTGGCTGATAGGAATGATGGGGAGATCTATAACACCCTGCAATTAGAATCCAGGTTTGTTGACTCTGGGAGAGCCTAATACTATATGATTAAATTTTTGCAATGTTTGTATATCATTCCATGAGCCTGCTCAAACATTCAAAAACAAAGATGACTCTTCAGCATATCAAAACCGGCAAATCAACAGCGGCAAATCAACAGCCTTAAAAAAAGGTAACAGATTGCATTGTTTACCATGGATGTGGCTCTCCAATGTTATCCGCGCGCATAGAATCAAAGCACACTCCAGCGCACAGACCGCAAATGGGCCTGCGTCTTATCTGAAGTGTTTTAATTTAGTATACTTATTTTCATGCATTATTCATTTTCCATTCCTTCTATAATTGCTGCATTTTAAAAGAGGGACTTAATGGTTTTCACTCATTTGAGCAGAAGGGCTTGGGGGCTTGGGGGTAACAAACCAGGGCCTCGTACATAGAGCAAAACCGCCACCCTTGGGGCCAAACTCATTTGAAACATTCCAAGTTCCAAGCATTTTTGATCAAGATGTTGCCTTCTGGTTCACAAGGCAGGCCTGCTAGGGACATCAAATGTGCTAATCGAGCAACTCACCCAATACAGCGAGCGAACAAAAGGTCAATACCACTCCGTGGCCCCATCAACAACCTTTATATAAACCGAATGCATTTTTTACTATGAAGCAATCATGTATTTTGCCTGTAATTTGCCCACCAATGATCAAAAGGAGCTTACTCTAGCTGCAGTCTTCCGTCATCTTTGTGAGGACCAAACCATATGTTACAGCACCATCCCGATCCTATTGGAGATTTATGGCAGCAGCTCTAGCTATCTGCTGCCGAAAGTCTCCTTGCGATAGCACAAACATCTTGCAGCCATCACACACTGTGCAGCCACAGATGGAAATGGCTGGAGGCTCTGTGTTCAGAACTGCCCAGGTCCTCCACTAATGGAGGTATAACAGTAGGTGGGACCAAATGAATTAAGCCGGCAGTAGAGAGATTGTAATGGAAAATGTGGAAGATTACCTCAAGGAGTTAGGTTAGGGTATCAGCAGTGGCCCTTGTATATGTTCTTCAGGAATTATAGGGTTAATCCCAGAGCCTTTGCCTGCAGCTAGTTCACAGCTGCAGCCCAGTAGGATGACAAGGGTCCTGGGGATAAAAGTAGCTCCTGGGAGAAGCAGAGTTGTGGGTGTAGAGAGGTGAAAAAGGGTTGTGGAGAGAATTACTTAGGAAAGTATGACTGACTGGCTGACTGACTGACTGACGGACGGGTACTTGAGGTTGCTGGGGCTGTGATTGTGATTGGAAGTTAGTTTGCTACTGGAGACTGTTGGGAAATATTTTGTGGCTGCTACACCCCTGGAGCCACCAACTGTAGGAAGGAGGAGGACCAGTGTGGCTGAGCAGGCAAGCTGACTGAATTTTGCCTTTGCTTTGTGGTGGGGTTTAGTGGTGCCTTGTGTAAGGCTAGGGTGGTTTTGGATGACAGAAGGGAAGCCAGTTAGCCTACTGGGGCATACAATTGCAGAGAGGGAGTTTGGCACAACAGACACTCACAGCCCAATCCTGTACTGCGCTGGGACAGGCAGGCCTGCAGGATTGCGCTGTATGCAGCACAATATTGGAGGCATCTGGAGTTCACCTTGGGATAAAGGGATATTTTCCGCTTACCCAGAGGTAAGCCCCAGCAGCCCCAATAGGGCTTCTTGGATCTGCACCAGTGAAATTGATGGCGCCAATCTGAAATGCCCATGCAAGGCTGACTGGGCCAGGGGTTAGGATCAGGCATAAGTGCTGGATCTGTGCTTCACCCTGCCCCCTGAGCCGGAATGCCCACAGGCCCACAATCTTCCTTCTGCCCCAATTCACCTCCCTCCCGCCTTCCCTCCCCCTTCCCCAAGCCCCCATGCCGGCCGACCTCAGCTGGCACAGCAATAGATTACCTGGCATCTGTGGCAACGGCCATGGGTTGGCTTAACTCCTAGCACCTTCTTCTTTAGTGCAGATGCGCCTTATGGCACATTTGCGACAATGCTGGGCCAATGAAAGGGACAGAATTACACTACAGAATTGCACTCTCAGGTTTTTAAAACACAGCACACCAGCAAGTTTTTAAATGCTATTTCCAAAAATAAAACAGATCACCTATCTATTTTTTTTCTATTTTGCACTTTTTCTTTCAAGGATGTCAAACTGCTCTCGTTAAGGAAGAATCCTTTTGTTCTAACAACTAAATGTCAACCTTCTCTTCAGGAGAAGAGAAGATAACTTTAAACCTTTCGACCAATGTTACCAAAAAAAAACACTTTAAAACCTTTTTTCTCCCATACCTACAAGGACTGAAATAAGCATATGAAACTCCACTTCTATATTTAGGAAGTAGAACTGCCTAAAAAAAGGACTCGATAGACTTCACCTCAATGAAGGTGTAATGAACTGGTTGTAATTATACCTGTTTACAGTTTTGAAAACTAGATGAAGCCTGAAGAGCCATTGAAAGGCAGGGACACGGAATGCTTGGGAGACGGAGCTTGGTTTAAGAAAGCTCAGCAAGGCAAGGTCTATAGATTCCCAAGCCAGTTCACAATGTTCTGTCACACTACAGTGACCCAGAAGCAAAGCCCAGGATGAGGTCATGCAGGTGAGTTGGGTGGGAGATGCAGATGAAATAAAAATATTTCCAAAGATGAGGGTCATCAGGTACAGGAAGCAAGTTTAATCCCATCCTTTTGGTGTCTCTGAACACACACCCTTTAAATTCTGTCTTCTAAAGGGCCAAATGGCAGTGCACAGAGTGCGCCCCCAGTGGCCATTTCAGAAGCTCTGCCACAAAGGGTGGCAGTGTGGACAGCCCATGGCTGCAGCTAGCAACACATGAGACCACAGGTAAGCCAGTTTGCGTGTGGGGGGTGGGGTGGGGGGGTGGGAGGAGGAATGGGGGGGGGAGGGGGGAGAATGAGAGACTGTCTGGGGAGGGTTAGGTGGGAGGCAGAACAGGGGAGGGAGGTGGTGGACACCATCCTATAATAATTTTATTTTTCTACTATACAGTAATGGGTAAGGGGAAACATTTGTACGAAGAGGAAGGGGGGATAACACAAGGTATACACAAAAGGTTGTGGAGAGATTACATCACTAAAATAAAATCTATTTTAACTGCAATACATTTCTTGAAACATTATTAATAATAAGCTATTACCAAGGCAAGCCTCCTATGGTATTCAAAACAAATATATAATCTATATTAGTATTCTTAATCTTTCATTATCAGTGTAGTCCAATCTTTATTTAGGGCCATTTGTACGAAGAGTGGCACAAATTCTGTTCTGGTGGCAGAACAGGGGAGGGAGGTGGTGGACAACATCAATAGCAACTTTAACAGTATCACAGCCCTTTCCTTCCCCCATTCCTTCTTCTGTACTCTCCTTGGATTGACACCAGGAAAATGGATGGAAACCTATGGGGCAGTGGAGGCTTGCCTCACAGTAAGGGGACTACCATAATTCCCCCCCCCCTCGCCACAGGATGGAGTGTGCATTCCGTTGCCACAGCTGCATCACTGGGCAGTGACATTCCTACGGGGAAGGGAAAAATGCTAAGTGTTGCAGGAGCCTGAGCTGTATCCAGAGCCATTCACTGCTTGGAGAGCCAGCTTAGAGGCTTTGCTTAACAGTAATTTCTTCTGAATAAGACCATACTGAAAATGGGGACTGTATAGGAACTCAGCTGTACTGAGAAGTTATCTTGTCAATATTCTATTTCTATGTCTACTTTAAAAAAAAATCTCTTTGAATGAAAGAGTAACTTCTAAAATTTCTTAGAACCTGCCGACGATTCACTTTTTTACACTAATGGCTGACTCCAAAAAAAGATGAATAGTTGAATCAAGGCATCAGATACACTCTTGATGGTGTATCAAATTATTTTGACAACTAATTATCGTTATTGTACAACATGAAGTATGATGGATGTTTACAAGTCAGCCAGAGGTTGAGTTCCACTTAAGATGTGATCAAAGCAATGAAGTTGGCGAATGTCTGGCTCAACAGCTACAAATACACGGAAGGAAAATGAAGTCACATAGCTAGTGGTGGGGGAAAATGGTAAGTACTGCAGGTCCCACAATGTGCTGTGCAAGCGACCCCTCCCACTTGCCATCAGAGCCATTCCATACAGCACTGGCAATGCACAGGAAGCACTACTTTGTGTGGCAAGTGCCATCACTGTCCAGATTGGCTCTCTTAGTGAGTGGGAGGGGCTACTTACACAGTGCATTGCAGTACTTAGTGTTTTGACACCCTCTAGCTAGGACAGGGGGACGAGGTGGTGCTGCGGGTTAAATCGCTGCTGCTGGGCTTTCTGACCGGAAGGTTGGGAGTTCGAGACCACATGACGGAGTGAGCTCCCGTTGCTTGTCCCAGCTCCTGCCAACATAGCAGTTCGAAAGCACCTAAAAATGCGAGTAGATAAATAGGGACCACTTCATTGGGAAGGTAATGGCGTTCCATGCGCCTTGGCGTATAGTCATGCCGGCCACATGATCATGGAAACTTGTCCTCGGACAAAAGCTGGCTCTACAGGAATAGAGATGAGCATCGCCCCCTACAGTCGCTCACAACTAGACCATTCGGTCGTGGGGAAACCTTTACCTTAGCTAGGCTACTGGGAAAACAAGAGATTGAAATGGTTTGGAAGCATTACTACCACTATTATCCTGCTACACAAAGCCCAGCTGAAGCCACCATGTTGTACAATTTTACCGGAGAGCAAGCACTCCTGCACACAGTGGGGCTTCCTTTCAAGTGAACGGGTGCAGCAGATGTCTAAGTATTTATTTGTTTCTTTTGCAACTTGTTACAAAATTTACAGAAAGACAACCAGAGACATCTGGTTCCCATGAAACACTTCCCATGAAAACTGTCCAGACCCCAGAGAGGCAGAGGCTACCCCAGCAGAACTCCAGCCTGCAGAAGTCAGGCAGGCCCAGTAGGTGAGTAAGGTGAAGCCTTGACCTACCCTGTGTGGGGCCTCAGTTGGTCGGAGGAAAGATGGTCTCATAAGGAATATCAAGACATTGTTAAAGAAAAAGATAAAAAGGACGTGTGGGTTTTTTCTGGCGGTGCTGAAATTCTGTTCCTCCCACCTCGCCGAATGATTCTGACTCCTCCAAAAACTCTCAGTAGTAGGGAGTGATTTTTCTCAAACCAGATCATTTTTTTATCATTTTTAAAAGTAGTGGTTGTATGCCACCAGTTCATTACTGGCAATTCTAGACAATTTCCTGAAATACACTTAAATCTTTCTCCCCATATGAATGGTTTGACCTGCTTCTTAGAAGCCTCATGCACAGGACCAAACTGAATCAAAGTGGCCACCTCTTGATCTAAGATAGCAGTCTGCTAGGGAGATGTCAGTTGAGCCGCACATTTATAGGAGACAAAGATTGTTGCAATGTGACATCGCAGCTGAGAATGTCGATGAATTCTTGTCGTCACAGCTGCTTTGGAAGTATTTGTCACAGGCAAAGGAAAGGTACACTTTCAAGGCAGCAGATTTTTTTTTAATGGGTCTAACAATGGGATAGAAAAAGTGATGGCAATAGTGAATTACATGAAGTCATTGCTCAAACAATTGAAAGATGGAAAATATTACAGCACTGGGGAAAAAAATCAAAGCATTTTCACCTCTAGCGACTGCATCTTGGAAACCATGTACAGGCATGTCCTGGTATTCCCTGGGGTTCCATTTTGGACCCCACTGTGGGTACCTGAAACTGTGGATACCGGGGATGCCTTCTTAAAGATAGGGGAACATCAGTGGTAAAGATAAGGGCTGCAACAAGGTAATGAAAAAGAAACGTGTTTAATGTTCCCCTATCTTTTTAAATAGGAGACCCAGTATCAATCGATCGATCAGCAGTATTTATATATCGCTTTTCAACGCAAAGTTCACAAAGTGGTTTACAGGCAAATAATAGTAAAGTTAAATGGCTCCCTGTCCCAAAAGGGCTCACAATCTAAAAACAATGCAAAACACCCCCAGCAATAGCCACTAGAAAAAAATACTGCAGTGGGGTGAAGAGGGACAATTACTCTCCCCCTGCTAAATACCACTTGAAAAAAGGAACACCACTTGAAAAAAGTGCCTCAGTGGATAACTTAAACTGTGGATACCAAATCAGTGGATACCGGGGCACGCCTATAATATACAAAAGATTGGACTTGGACCTGGGTTCAAATCCTTACTCAGCAATAAAGCTTCCCAAGTGCAGTTACTAACATGTTGTTCAGTTGCTGTGTCCAACTCTTCGTGACCCCATGGACCACAGCATGCCAGGCCAATCTGTCCTCCATTAGCTTCCGGAGTTCACCCAAATTTGTGTCGGTGACACTGTCTAACCATCTCATCCTCTGCCGCCCCCTTCTCCTTTTGCCTTCAATCTTTCCCAGCATGAGGGTCTTTTCTAAAGAGTCCTCTCTTCTCATGAGGTGGCCAAAGTATTGGAGCTTCAGCTTCAGCCTCTTCTACATCCTACAATGTTCAATGATGGACTCATCTCAGTTCAGAATGGGTTTGCCATTCTGTTGCCAACAACATAACCAGTGGTTGCGAGGAAAGAAATGGTAGCCAAAAAGAATGACGAAAGTCAACATCTCTATCTTCATTCCCATATGGATAGTTCTGCTTTCCATGAAAGGACGACCGCAAAAGATCTGTTCTGATGGTGCTAATACAATAACTGTCCTGAACTTGAAATTGTACTCTTGACTGAGTTTGACATAATGACACTAAAATAAATATAATTCAGTGTGATCTTTGCGCCATTCAGAACAAAGGGCCCATTCATGTGTGAATGCACACGGTTCAAGGGAAGTGTAACGTAACACCTTTGATCTTTTCTTTTTGTCTAATAGCGCTCTTGACCTTTAAGCAATCAGCTTGACTGGAATTCCATAACAGAGAACATGAAAATATTTAATGCGGAGAAGGAAATAAACACTCTTTGCCAAGGAACATGTTTAGAAATATCTCAAAAGACGATTACGAAGCACTTTCCAAGTAATTATAGATGAATGAGAGGATATATGGATTGCAAGAGAGCATGAATGAAAGGTGGATATGAAAATGGTCTGGCCTGCACCCACCCTCTATCCAGCTATGCCATTTGCTTTCTGCTTATTACATTTATCTAGCCCCCAATCTGATCCACGACCAGCTGCACCAATGCAACCTAGCCAAAAGGGTACACAATGCTTCCAGAAGTAGGGGGTGTGAACTGAGAGGAAAGTATAAAATATTTATACTTCCTGGTGAGCCCTAGAGCCTCCTATAGGTCTGCTCAGACATACACCCAGTGGTGTCATTCAAATGATTTAGGAACAGGAACTCACTTTTGATTGGCACTTGTCGGGAACCCAGAACCCAGGGCACCTCATTAAGATCCGTAATGCCCATTCTGGTCTGTTCCCCCTGAATGACATCACTGCCTTCGCCCCCCTAGGAATCTGGATTCACTCCCTTTAACCCTCTGAGGGTTAATCAAGAAGAAAAGCTCTTTGCAGAGGAATTGGGAGGGGGGATGAGGGAAAGTGAAGTGGACGGAGTCAGCCCTAATTCTAACTAGTGGAACTGAGTTCCCCCGCGTTCCACCTGCATGACATCACTGCATACACCACACTTGTATGGTGCAAAGGAAAGGAAAGGAAGCAGGAAGCTTTGAAAAGGAGGGGGTAAGATTTGGCATGCACCATTGCAGCCAAATTCACCGTAAAGCACATTTGGACCACTCTCTGAGTCAGCAAGGATGACACATGTCTGTGCGCTGGCCTCTCTGACGCCAAGAGTGGTCCAAACATACTTTGAAGTGTCCTTTGTGCAAGCCAAAGTTTGCTGGCCTAACTGTGCCAGCTTTACACCAGATTAGGATTGTGCCCTTACTGTCATAATGTGCCCTGCCCAGCAGCCCAAATCTCCATAGGACTGGACTGTAAATTATGGATTGCTGAGGAAGGTGGTGGATTCTCCTTCACTAGAGGTTTTCAAGCAGTGGCTCAACATCAGGGAGGTGGCAGGTGAAGCAGGACCATACCACTAGAGTTCTTCAAAAAGCGCCACGCTCACTGCTCAAACACACAACCCATTCACTCTGAACAGCTTCTGGAGGGTGTGGGTTGTGAATGTGTGTGCACTCACAACTATGGCGGCAATGGTAGCGCTGTTTGAAGAACTTTGGTCAGGTGGTCCTGCCTCACCGGCTGCCCCGGGACCACATGTCGATAGCTGGAGATACCCTAGGAGAATTTCTTGCTATAGGCAGGGGTTTGGACTTGATTACCTTGTGGGTCAGTTCTAATTCTATGATTCTATGATTCAGTATTACTTTAAAAGACAAATGCATGGAAGGTAGATCTATCAATGGACGTTAGTGAATACCTATTGCTGTGGTGGCGCAGTGGGTTAAACCACTGCTGTTGGGCTTTCCAAGCGGAAGGTTGGGAGTTCAAGACTATGCGACGGAGTGAGTTCCTGTTGTTTGTCTCAGCTCCTGCCAACCTAGCAGTTCGAAAGCACCTAAAATGCAAGTAGATAAATAAATAGGGACCACTTCAGTGGGAAGGTAACGGCATTCTGTGTGCTACGGCATAGAATCATGCCGGCCACATGACCACGGAAGCTTGTCCTCGGACAAAACGCCAGCTCTACAGGCTTTGAAACAGAGATGAGCACCACCCTCTACAGTCGGTCACGACTAGACCATTCGGTCGTGGGGAAACCTTTACCTTTTATTGCTGGAAAGTGATAGCAGAACGGGGTGACTGTCTTCAAGCCTTCCTCCTTGACTGCATCTACCTCACCTCTGCCTGTCATTCATGCTGATGGAGGAATGATCAAGCAGCAAGGGCAAGTCTGGAGGATCAGGGCTGCTTTATCTCTCTGCTTCACCAAGGTAATCATGTTTGAATTGCATTATACAATCCCCAAACATGGAACTAGTTCCCTTTGCCCCCAGAGATGTCATTCATTCATTCATTCATTCATTCATTCATTCATTCATTCATTCATTTATTTGAAGAACTTATACCCCGCCTTTCCCATGCCGAAGCAAATGCCCAAGGTGGCTTACAGAGAACAACAAAGTACAATGTAACCATAATAAGTAAAACAAAAATATTTAACATTTAACAGGAACCCAGCAAGGCCCAATTCTCTTTGTCTGGCCCTTTGGAGGGTGGGAGAAAACACACACACACACACACACACACACACACACACACACACACACACACACTTGGCCAGGGGAGTAAACAAACTATGGCAGGATTCCAGACGGACAGAGGGCAGACAGCCAACCATCATCCAAAGGCCAGACGAGATAAGTATGATTTGGGCCCTCTCCGAAAGGCCATGAGAGAGAGTGTACTTCTTAATTCTTCTGGAAGAGAATTCCATATTTGTGGAGCCGCTATAGAGAAGGCCCGCCCCCAAGGTGCCATTCCTTTAACTTGAGACAGAGGGGGCACTTGAAGGAGAGCCCCTTAGATGATCTAAGAGGGTGAAATGGTATGTATGGGAGACGGCGGGCCTTTAGGTTGGCTGGGCCTAAGTCACGAAGGGCCTTAAAGGTCAGAACCATCATCTTACATTGAGATCGGAAGTGAATGGGTAGCCACTGCAGGTGCTGAAGAAGTGGACCTATTGTGTCAAACCGTCTAGCCCCTATAACCACCTGGGCTGCTGCATTTTGTACTAACTGTCGCTTCCGAACTGTTCATGATGGAAGCCCTACATAAAGCAAATTACAGTAGTCCAGCCTTGAAATCACTAACGCATGGACCACCGTGGCCAGGTCATAACATCAGGGGCCTTTCGAGAGGGGGGCAAAATGCCAAGTTTGACAGGAGCCTGAACTCCTGTGTAAAACAGCCCCCACTCCTCAACTTAAGAGCCATTCGCGGCTTGGAAAACGACGTTTCTGAGCCTTGTCTTCAAGCTGCAAATTCCTTCAACGCGGAATTTCACGCAGAATGCAATGAAAGAAATGGAGTGTGATATCTTCATTCTATCAAGAGTTATGGCCAAAAAGCAAGAAAATAAAAGTATAGCTGTGATGTCATTTCCTGTTGTTCCATCACTTCCGGGGCATCATTTTGCCCTCTGCACCGGGCGGCAATGTCATTAGCTATGCCAGTGGCAGGAGCAACATTTTTCTTTTGAAAGGTGCACCAGCTGGAGACCCGCAACGTGGAAAGGATTTCTTTTCCAGTGGAACTTTTTACTGTGGAAATAATTCATGCCCCTCAGCCCCTAAAATAGGATATATCAGAAGGCAGTCGAGGCTTGTTTTTTTCCCATTCACTCTTTTTGCCAAGCGTTACCGCCAGATCTGTTTTCATGCTCTTAGGCTTGTTTTACTAGACGATGCATTTCTGGCATGTAAACAGACATCGGATCTGATCTTGCAAATGTCAAGCATGACCTCAGGAACTATAGCTGGAAATGAAAGGTAAGCAAAGGTAGCTTTCTAGTATGGAAAACAGAAGTCAAGCAAAAAAACCCAGAGCAAATCTATTCATTCAAAATGGCATTGTGGTCTGATTGTTGCCGACTCACTAGCCTGTGATGGGAGAAGGCTAAGGAACTGGGTGATTGAAGCATCAAGATCTTATTAAGAGTATTTTTCCCCCAAATAAAGAGCTGCTTATTTTCCCTTTCCTTAGCGGTTACATTTTCATGGACAAAATGTATTCTCAGCTCAGTATTCCCAAGATGGGTTATGCTCAAACACATCAGACTGGGCTGACTCTGTCATATCTCATTATGTGATGTAACATGATAATACGGGCTGCTGAACAAACCTGATGTGACACAGAAACTTGGAGGGGAAAAGTCTGTTCTTTAAAGTTCCTGGAACAAGGACCAAAAACAGCAAAGAACTTCATGGGTGTTTTTTTTTCCTGCTGCAGAATTTTTGATAAAAGAGAAAAACTAGTTAACCAGGCACTCATCAAGAGAAATCATTTTAGAAGACCATTACTTTAAGGGTACAATCCTAACCAATTTTCCAGCATTGTGGTAAGGGCAATGCAGCTTCGGGGTAAGGGAGCAAACATTCCTTTTCCTTGAGGAGGCCTCTGTGACTGCACCCCAACTAAAAGATGCAGCACGTGCCCCACTGGCACAGCTATGTCAGTGCTGGAAAGTTGGGTAGGATTGCGCTCCAAATCAGGCCTACATAACGTTCTATCCACTAAGCTGAATACAACCTAATAGTCTTTCCTGGGGGTCACCAGCTGCTTGACTAGGGTTACCAGGTGCAAACTGGGACAGAGTGCCCATACCTTTAACCATTGTAGAGAAGAGAGAATGTTGCAGGTACAGCATTGATACCCTTCCATGCTGCACCTGCCCAAATTCCCGGTTTTCTACAATGGTTAAAGGTACAGGCACTTTGTCCCAGTTTGTATCTGGTAATCCTATAGCTTCACCCCCATTTTTGCATACCCAGGGAGGCAGCAGTGGCATTCCTTTGGGGGATGACGACAAAATGCTCAGCTTTGCAGGAGCTGGCACTTCTGTGTAATTTGCCCCCTTCCCCTCGCCTTCTGAGCCATTCATGGATCTACAAAGTTGGTATTAAAATTAGGAACATAGAAGACCCAAGTCTTGTGCATGTGCACCAAGTGTCATTCATATAATTCCTATACTACCTTTGTCTTTCAGCCATAGTTTTCCATAGCTGACCACATTTTTATGCCAGTTCTGCTAAATGCACTTGAAGGAGAGGTCATTCACCTCATCTGAGAAAGGAGGGTGTACCTAAACAGAAGTCTCCAATGAGCATTTTAACAATCAGGCAGTGGAATGAGGTGGTCCTTTTAGTTTTAGGTCAAATTGGGCCAAGAAACCATATTAAAAGGAAAACCAACAATAATAGCACAATTCTAACCTGGAGTTTGGCCAGCACAATTAGGCCTGCAAAGTTTGGCCAGCACAAAGTACATAAAGTATTTTTGGACCACTCTTGGAGTCAGGGAGGCCAGCATACAGACATGCGCCATCCTCTCTAACTCTGAAGGTGGTCCAAACACACTTTACGGTTGTCCTTGTGCTGGCCGAACTTTGCTGGACTAACTGTGCTGGCCTAACTCCAGGTTAGGATTGGGTCCTAAAATTCCAACTTTCTTCCTGAGGTATCTGGTGGGCCACTGTGAGATACAGGAAGCTGGATTAGAAGGGCCTTTGGCCTGATCCAGCAGGGCTCTTCTTATGTTCTTAAGGCCCAGATTGAACTGCAAGTTATTATAGCTCCCTCCCCACAGAATTTGCAGGATAGCAAATTCTATTTTATTTACTGCATATTTACCTCAGAATTTTATCTCAGCAATTTACCTCAGAATGCCAGATGCAACGGAGTGGCAACAGGATGCAAGTATCTAGTTGTCTTGTGTGCTCTCTGAGGCATCTGGTGGGCCACTGCGAGATACAGGAAGCTGGACTCAATGAGCCTTTGGTTTGATCCAGCAGGGCTGTTCTTATGTTCTTATGAAAAGGGCTGTGCTCATTACAGATAATAGCCTCAATGCTGTATTTGGACTTGAGCCAGCAGAAGTCCCAAATAGCATTGTTGTGGCACAAAACAGACACGCGATCCAGTACTGACTACACGAGTTAAATCAAAAAGCACCACTTTGCTCAGCCAAACTATTGAAATAATTTGCAAATGTAAACCTGCAACAGAAACAGTGAGTCATTTCGGTAATGCCCTTACCAATCCAGCCTGCTCAGGTGACCAAAACTAGTGCTACTGCTGACTGGTTCTGAGGGAATTTTCCACTCTTGAACAGATGCTGAAACATGGGGACTCCCAGTCAGTTTGGGTTCATATCTGTGGAGGGCCAACGGGAAGAACGGCATCAGCAGGTTAGCTGTACAAATTGTTCAGAGAGGGCTGCTGACATGAGAGAGCTGCAGTGGGCAAATTCAGCTCTGGCTGCTCTGTTTGCAAGCAGAGCATTCAATGAACTGAGGAAAATTGCATTTTCCACATGAACCTCAGAAACCGTCATGACATTCAAGGTTTGTTTCAGAGGCCTGGGACGAACCATGAGAAATGCCCCTAGGTAAGCTCTGCTCAATTACAGGAAGATAAGTACCAGGGGTTTGAGAGGTAACCAGGAAAACCGTATGAGAGGTTTGAATTCATCATTATTTGGTTTGGGGTCTTATTTGCACCAAAGTCACAGGAAATGTCTAGGTGGATGGTTCTCAAACTTGTTAGCACCGGGACCCACTTTTTAGAATAACCATCTGTCCAGGACTCACCAGAAGTGATGTCATGGCTGGAAATGCTGTCATTGTGACACCAGAGCTTGCTGCTTTCCTGAGAATGCAGCAATAAGTTGGTTTATTTCTCAATCACTTTCCTATAGCAAAGTGAATCAGAAAGGAAAAATCCTATTTACAACCGCGACACAAGCAAAACAACCACACAGCCTTCCCCCTTTCCAGCATCCCAT
>JAJKFI010033049.1:0-19650 GCA_029204185.1 Lerista edwardsae | reverse complement strand
TAAATTAACAGCTGGTTCTATGATGTCATAGCCGGAGCTAAAAAAAAACCCGAAGCCAGACGAGGTAAGCGAGTGGGCAGGGCCCGGCAATTTAACAACCGGTTCTGTAGAACCTGAGTGAACCCCCTGAATCCCACCACTGCACACAGCCTCTGCTACCAGCCTGGGACTACAGCTAAGAGTTACAACCTCAAACAGAGAAATGAACAGACTCTTAAATCTTAAAAAGTCCACAGGCTAAACTAGCCCCAACTACAGGGACCTATCCCAAAGCTATAAAGCTTAACTTTAAACTGGTAGAGTGCCCAAGCAGCAAAACTGAATTTAGCCTGGTTCCAAATATTCACAAACAAAGCTTACAGATTAACTATGATTTAATAATAAACAAGCAGTTACAAAACTAGGAAGGCATAAAAGAACCAACAGAGACTTTACCAAGATACATTTCAAAATAACAAAACGACTATATGCCTAACTCTAGACTAGGCTCTAGTCCATGCAAGGTGGTTAGCCTTGCTGGTTCATCTTGCTCTCAAGTCCAAGCAGGCAGCAGGTCCATGCTGGGCATCCTAGACAGGATTAGAGAAGGTGCTCTGAAGATCTCTGATGATCTTCTCTGATGGATCTTGATGGTGTTTTGATGGTCTAATGATGTGTGTTGTTCTGTACCCCCAAAACCAGGTATCTTTATATCCCCTCTAATATAATTAATTATCCAATCAGGATAAAGGTCAGACCTCTTCCTGATGGGATGTTCAGAGGTTCCATCCTGTTCAGAAAAGGTTATGTAAACAAAACACTAATTTTAAGTGATGGGTCTCAGATGTACAGAATCTTCTTAATTGCAGCACTAGCTGGATGGAACCTTCCTGATTAGGTACTTCCTTCCTAACCCTAGCTATGACCTCACACCTTTCTGCAGAAAACAAAGCAAATAGGAAATTATACTTCCTGATGAAATTACTTCAGGAAATGAGCTGATTATCATCAGCTGGTACCTTAACAGCTTTAGCTCTTTTTCATGAAATGGAGTCATGTTGACAAAATGGAGTCAAACCATGGCCTAGCCTTCTTTTGCTCTTTACACCCATGCAAGAAGCATTCTGCTGCTCTGATGGGGAAGACAAAGGCGAAGCACACTTTTCCAAAAACGATTAAATTCTTTTTTTACAAACAAATTTTAAAAATTCAGGTGGCAGATGGGGGCCAGAGAAGAGGGGGCAGCAAACAAAGTCCAACCACATCCCCCTCATTCCACTGGTGCAGACAGAGTCATCTAGGACAGGAAATATAAGTCATGCTGGGATTGTTCCAATGTGTGCCACATTTCCTGCTTCATGTAAAGAGCCCATGCAGAGAAGGGAGTGAGATCACTACATTCCTATCCTCAGAGCACAGCAATCTGGCAACTTCTAGTCTTTAAAAGAGCCTGGTGAAGGAAGGAGAAATTGGAGAACGCTTAGGGTGGGCTCACTGTGCTCCGAGGATCAGAATGTAGTGAACCTGCCTGTTTTTCTGGCTCCTTCCTCTGCAGGGGGCTCTTCAAGCTAAACAGGAAGTGCTGAGCATGCTGGAATAGCTCCCAGAATGCTTTCTATTTCCTGCTTAAATTCAAGAACTTGGTGGAGGAAGGAGATTGCTCTGTCCTCTGCGTCCTCTGTGCAGACCAAGGAGTTTAGAATAACAGGAGACGACATGCCTTAAGAATTAATAGGAGCGAATTGAAGCCAGGGGGCGGGCTTAGCGGCCATGTTGGCATACTCAAAACAATCCTTATTCCAAGCATTTCAGATTGCTTTGCTCGTACTGTTTAGGACTGAATAGTTTACTCCTGAAATAAAAACTCACGAAAATAAAAACGTGTGACCGTGTAGAAACATTATTGGTAACCTTATTATGATTTAATATGCACTTACAAGGTTAAATTCCTCATAATTATATTACTGAACATACCTGACGAAATGCTACTTGCTATCTATTTAAACTCGGATTGCACTGTTTTGACAGACTTATTTTTGAAATCTACACAACCAAAAATAAAGTGTGAACGGGAAGGAAAGAAAAAAAAGGGGAGGGTGGGCAAAAATTAGATAAATATAGGAAAATTACATTAAAATCTCTTCATAACACAAGTAGTTGTCAATATGAGAGTAATTCTTTTTTACTTCTAGACTATTAAGAGTATTTTTTTAAACTTCTACACTCACCCCCCCCCCCATAAAACAAATTCTGTTAATGTTCAGACTTTCGAAAATATTACAGTAGAAAATGGAAGGCGGGGAAAAAAAGTGTAAATGGGAAGGGGGGAAAAGGGGGGGGAATATTTTTTTTCCCTTCTAGACCATTAACAGTGGGTGTCAGAAAATGGTGAATAAGACTGCTAGGAACAACAGGAAATTACACAGCTTCAAAAATAATGCACTCACTGTTTCAGTTAACGGTAGTTTTATTGAACCGACGTAATGTGAATACATGAATCTTTCCGTGGAAATTAAATCCCATTTTTCGTTCAGTGATTCGCACCCCCGTATGCAGAACACGCAGGCATGCTTAAAGAGGTTGAAATTAACTTTTACACACGTGCAGGGAGATTTTTATTCGTGAATTCGCTGCAATCCTCCTCCTTGGCGGCAATGATCTGAGTCAGCCATATTAGTATACCCATGGCTTCAAGAAAATGACATCATGTCGTCTCCTGTTATTCATACCTCCATGGTGCAGACTCTTTTAAACCAAGCAGGAAGTCCTGAGGATGCTGGGACCGCTGGGACCAGCCTCAGCATGCTCCACATTTCCTGGTTTTGATTCAAGGAGGAAGGAGCCAGGTAAGGCATACCAGAGCTGGAAAGATGGCAGTGCTATTGGGCTGCCTCAAGCAGCCGATAGCTTCAGCTAGCCCTGTTTTATACTGTCTGCTAATTGGAGGAGCTGCTGCTAAGAGAACTTTGAGGGCTGAATGCACATAATCTCAGCTAGGATATGTTTCTCTTTTTTCATTTCAAAAATATAGTAGAACAATGTTGATAAAGCACTTAAGAGTAACAAAGAGGTATTTATTGATGATCTATAGGAGCCTGTATACTAGAGGTTTAGCAAAGATTTGTGATGTATGTATTTTGCCAATAATTAGAATTAGGGTGCAATACATTACCGTCCTTGCTGGTCAGATCTATAGCTGCTAAGTTATATTTTACAACTTCCATGATTGCCTGTGGGTGATCAGGCTGCATATACAAACGATTTGTTTGTTCTGCACAAAGGCGTTATACCAGATGCATTACAATCTTGTTGTGCATATAACTCAGAAAAGAGTAGTAGGCAAGAGTTTATAGGGGGCTCTAAAAGTTATGCCAAGTTTAAAAATAATGGAAAAGGGTCCATATTATGGGGAAAACAGTTGAACCAAGAGGCTGAAAGAATACAAAAAACACAACTTGAAAGGCATTTGAAATATGACATTAACACAGTCGAGGAGTCGTTGAAATGTCAACGCATACATCTAGTTTTCTGGCAAAAGAGAAGACCGTATTATCTAAACTGCTGCAAAACCCCAGGAGAAAAAAAGAGTCTGGAGGACTTAGAGCAGCAGCGTCATCCTCAAATTAAGTTCCGGAACGCTAGGCGGGACTTACCACTTGATTGACAGGCTGTCCGTGACATGTCGCTGCCTGCCCGCCCGCTGTGCGGGCCCCCTCTGGTTGGCGCGCCCCTCTGCTGCTTGCCCAGGCACCCGGCGCACCCCCCAGGCAAGCGGGCACCCCCTCCAAAACCAGGGGTGCCCGCGCGGCGGGCGGGCAGGCAGCGACACGTCACGGACGGGCAGCCAATCTGGCGGTAAGTCCCGCCTAGCGTTCCGGAACATCGTTTGAGGATGACACCACTGACGTAGAGCCCAATCCTGTCCAACTTTCCAGCACTGGGGTAGCAATGCTAACAGCGTGTGTGCCACATCTTACAATGGGGGGATGTAGTCAGGGATACCTTCTCAAGGTTCCCTTTGCATCGTGACTGCACTGGCACTGGAAGGTTGCATCCGATTGGGCTCTCAGTGCCTTGATAACATTGCAGAGGTTTATTTAGTGCTTTTACATCTTTCAAGTGTCTTGCCCTCTCTGGTTTCAAGCAGGTGGTAAAAATCCTCCTGTTCCATAAACCTTCAGTTTGTTGCTATTAGCTGATACGTTTAGCTGCTGTTTCACTGTTTATATTTTTAATACTGCAATTCTATTGTTTTATCCAGTGGTTATTTATTGTATTGTTTTCTCCAGTGCTTATTTAGCAGCCCTAGGTGGACTTGCCCTAAAAGGCAGAGTACAAATATTGCAAATAGATTAAATGTTTTAATGCAAAAAGAAGCTTCCCCTTCCCCCCTCCCAAAGAGTACAATGACATCAGGAATAACTGGCAGAAAAATCTTGAAAAGTGGATAAGTATTAAAGTTACACCCCTCTTTTCCTGGCTATACAGGCCTTATCCTGGTCAGTTCTGAGCATTCTGAATGCTTTTCAGCATGCACAGGAAGATTCTGCCTTGGGTATAGTTATTGATTTATTTTTTGCAGAGACAGAGAGAGAGTGCAAAGGCCCATGGTATTTTTAGAAGGGAGGATCCTGTCTTTAAGAGCTAACAATATAGACACAAGGGAAACATGGGGGGGGGAGTTAGAGAGGAATGAACAACAGGAAAAGTATGTGCAGTTGTTTCAGTTGCATATACTTAAGCTTTAGTAAAGAAAGAGGACTATGGCATTGTGTTAAAAGCGTAATGGAAAAAGAGGGTTTGGGGAAGGGATTTGAAGGAAGTCAGGAGCAACCTATACATTGCAAGGAATGCAATGGAAGGTTCCGTTTCTTTTCACAATAGTGCTGGGGGACATCTGCAATGGCATGAAACTGTAGCAGGGGATAGAGGACCTTCAGCACTTATGAACCACCATAGCTTCTATTTTGATTGTGCACCGCCTGCAGACTACCTTAATTCAAAAGAGGTTTACGGAGTGCTAAAGGCCCCCTATTCCCCGCACCGCAGTTTCACACGATTTTGAATGCCCCCTGATCCTGTTGGAAAAAAGAAAAAAACCCTTACCAAGCTAATATATTCATTGTGTGATGTTGTTTGGCCTAACGATAGGAGGCATTGAGCAGGTGTTCTGGTTGAAAGTTCCTGAGGAGGAGCAAAGGAGAAAAGATAGTGTTGTTTGAAGGACTAAAACTTCGGACAGTTGAAGAAATGGTGAAGTTGGAGGAGCAAAGGTCAGGCATATGAGAGCATGGGGAGGCATGGGGAAATAGGAAAGCATGGGGGCCATAAGCTTGTGCTGGATACAATATAGTTTTCTATGCTTCCAAGTCCAACCCATTGAATTGGAAGGCTTATGAACCACAACTCCCCTGTAAGGATAGAATATTCCTGAGGAAGACACTTGGTCAAAACACATTGCTCAATAGTGAATCTCAACCAGTAAATGCTTCTTTGAATACCTGTTTGAGATTTACTTCTCTTTTGAGGTTTACTTCTGCAAACAGTTGCCCAACCGTGACATTTCTCATGACCGACTAGGGTCCACACATACTATTCTGCAGTGATAATAAATCATCCATAAGTAGTACCATCTTCTTAGGGAAATTCTTTAAGCTTTAAACACAAAAGTGTGTAGCTTTGCTTAGAAACAAACACGTCTTCAGAGCAGGTTCTTAGCATGGTCAGCATCCTACACTTTTGGGGACAAAGCATTGCCAACATATTAGGGAGTGTGTGTGTGTGTGTGTGTGTGTGTGGCTGGTGATTTGTGATATGTGGCTAATTTATACTTATGAAGCAACTACAAATGATTACTTTTTGTTGTTCTTTTCAAGACTACTTCACCAGACCTCTTGGACTGCATTTCTGCACTTTTGGGTGGGGTGGTGATGAATAGGGAGCAACCAAGTGATACATGCATTGTTCTGCTTGGTGGAGCTGCCTTAAAACAACAACTTCACAAATGTGTTTGTGGTTGCTTGAGTAATCCAGCCAGTCACTAAACTATATAGCTATAGGTGTTAATGCCAGGTTGGAATCTCTTCAGTCTGTCAGTGAAAACCAAACAAATATGTCAAATTGGGCCCAGTCCTTTCCAACTTTCAAAGGCTGATGCAGCTGTGCCAGTGAGACATACTCTGCATCCTGTTTTTTTTTTGGGGGGGGGGCAGTTACAGCAGCCTCTTTCAAGTAAGGGAGCATTTTACCTCAGGGCTACATTGGAGCTATATTGGTGCTGGAAATTTAGATAGTGGGTCTAAATCCTGGAAATTTGGATAGTGGGTCTAAATCCCACAAGACTATTCAAGACACAAGGAGCAGGAGGTATGGACTGATGGGTGAGTTGCCGGTAATGCCTGAAGCTAAGCAGGAGAATCCGTGTTCTATTTTTGGATGGGAGACAGAATGCCAGGCTGTGACAAGCTGCAGTACCTGTGGTGGCAGAACAGAGTCACTGTAGAGCTGATTAACCAGTGCGGGAATGTGGTGAGAAGGCCAGCCGGCCAAAGAACGGAGTCCAACCTTGAGGACCTGTCCAAGCTGAACCTACCATCACCCGCTGAAGCTCGATGTCACATGACCAGAGGAGAGAACCACACTATGAAGGCAACATTACATCTGGGACTGAGGATTCGGTCAATCTCAGAATACTGTATATCTGTAAAAAAAAAAATACCAATATCTAGAATAAGCCAAGCCTTAAATTTATGCATTTTGTCTATCTTTCAGGACCTCTATTAACACATAGCCATCCCAAGGTCAGTGGATCATTTCACAAAAGCAGGGGGTTCCATGGGATCCATCCCAGGGACAGAAATCATACAAAGAAATGTATTGCATGAACAGATTGGCTTCCAGCATTGCAGTAAATCGTGAATTTATCTCTGAACACAGTAAGCTTTTTGTTGATTTTCATATTTGGGAGATATATTTGACAATATGTAGAGCAATGTCTGAGTTCTGCATTGGAGTTCTCTTTCTGACCCAGCACTGTCCAGCACTCCATCAACAAATCTTGAAAGCAATGCAGATCAGCCTGTCAGTCTGAAACTGCATTTCAGTCCGGAAGCTGAAATGCAAATTTACCCATCGTCTTCCTTGCTTGTTAATCATAGACAGCATGACAAAACACAGGACCCCGAGAGACCTAAAACTTCAGCACACATTACATGCAAAAACCTCCTTCCAGCTAGATGAACATAAGGTACCCTGCCTGACTTTATTTCTCTTCTCTTCATAAAATGTCTCTTTCAGTAAGACTTTATGTCAAGTAGAGGGCGAGTCAGTTACCCTAAACCAAAGTTCTGTGAGGCAAGAAACAAGAGCTACCCTTTTTATTTAATGCTATAGCTGAGATGAAAAGAAAAATGCAACTAGTTCAATGTGGTCCAAGCAGGGCCGGCTCCAGAAGTAGTGGGGTTCAATGTGGGACATTCCTGTGGGGCCCCTCACCCTTCTCACAGGGCCCCCACCCACCAAGAAAACTGCTTGTGGTGCCACACGCAGCACCTGGAAATATCTGGTGTGGTGACGTTATGATATCACCACCAACTGCTTCCAGGAAGTCCATTGTGGTCCATTCAGAGATAGGGGTCGGTGGGAGGGGCCCAAAGTAAAGCTGCTCTGCTCACCCCACTGACCTACAGTTCATAGACATCCTGGCTGCAGCAGCAGGCAATATAATATGCTCACAGTGCTGGTGCGGAGGCCCCCAAAGTGCAGGGCCCAATGTGATGACATTGGTCACATTTGTTTAAGTCCAGCCTTAAGTTAACTTAAGGACTTCTGGAAAAGTTATCCTTTACACACATGCCTGACTTTGGGAGTAAACCCCATTGAACTCTCACGGATTTAATTCTGAATAAATGTCCATAGAGTTGAGCAATAAGACTAATTATTGCCATTAAAAAAAATTGGTTGACTTTTATCAGTCACCTTACACATGGCCAATGCCTTGTCTAGTTTATTATCTGTCATTTAAATCTCACTTTATTATCACAAGTATTGAGATGTAAATATTCTCGCATCATTTGCATTCAGCTCTTTCCCTGCCCTTCTGTTTTCCAGTTTGCAGCAGGGTGGCAGGCAGCCACTACTTCAAATCAGATAAAGAAACCTTGATCAAGATGATACTTCTCTTTTAAAATGTATTTTAATTAGCAGTGCTTGTTCAGATAGCAGGCGTCATTATCTGAATCCGTAATGTAGCAGGAAAATAAATAGGCATGTAAGCTTATTAGCTCTGAAAGTTAGGACCAGAATTTTAAGTAATTCAAATAAGATTCCTAATTTTAGTGGCTAGCAGCCTCCCCCCTCCCCCGTTTTTTTAGAAAACTTTTCTTTTCCATAAATATTTAAGCAGGATAGGGTGAAAATGCAAATATAGGTCCACAGTACCTCTCAGGGCAGAATCAGCTTGGCAAAGAGTTACTGAACTCACGTTTGTTGAGGTGGACACATGGGGCCAATCGGGACGTGTAGAGAAAGACACTCAGGAAGAATGTCTGCTTAACCCTTCTACATCTGATAGTTCTCCCCTATATTTTTTTTAAGTTTTATTGTTTTTTATTAAAGGAAGGGAAAGGGGAAAAAAAAAGACATGGGGAGGGGGTATACAAAGGGAGCACACATAAGGCGATTGCTCCCTATAGTCCCCTAAGTTCTCCCCTATAAAAGCATCCCTAAACTGTTGGGTCTTTGTGTCAGCTAGACTCACTTCGGATTTTGGAACCCACCTGGGGAAAAATGAAAAATAGGCTGGCCAAACACTCATCTCCCACCTACTGATTCACCCCATCTCTGCATTCGTCATGTAAAGAAAAAAGGAATTGGGCATTGGGGCAGTAAAGGGAGCTCCACCGACCCAGCCAAGCTGCGGAAACGCCCAGATATGCTGGCCTCGTGCTGGCAGAATTCGACCAGCACGGGCGGTTTGCAAGGGGAAAGGCAGAGGGTGGAACGGGGTGGAGTCAGCAAGGGTGGGTTGGCCTGGGGATGGGGGGGGTGGAGTGCAGATCAAGCTATTGGGCTAGATCCTAACCCAGGCCGTGTGAACCTGATCCAGGCGCTTGGATTTGTGCCATAGATTTTGCTGGCACAGATCTGAGCAGCCTTGTAGGGCTGGCTGGAGCTTACCCCAGGGCAAGGTGACAAATGTCTCCTTGTCCCACAGTGAGCTCCAGCCACCTCCTATACTGCACTGGATACAGTGCAGGCCAACCAGCTGCCTGTTCCAGCACTGTATAGGATTGGGCTGTTAATAAGTTAATGCCAGGTCCTCAACAGCTATCAAAGTGTGTTGAATGTGCAATCTTATTTATATAATTGGGGTTTTTTTTTATTGCTCTCCTGTTCACATCTCTGCCACAATTTAGTACTTTCATGGTCTCTCCTGCTGATTTTGTTAGCAATTGATAGCTCTCATCTTACATACTGTATGCCTTTGCGGGAACAGCAAGACCATGGTTCAGGCTGTTGGATGCACCGAGTGATTTATTCAGAGACAACTCAATACTCTGGCAAAATGTTATAGTAAGTGGCAATCTGAGATTATTGATACGAGAAAATGTGCATAAGTATGTGAGAGCAATGAATTAATGATGACAAGGGGTAGATAGTAAATGTTTGCTATTGATTTACTCTCCCAAGAAAAGTTCTAGGGCTGGTGTTATTCAAATGTAAAAATTTTTATTTATGCAATATGCCTGCCATTTTCAGCAACTAATCATATTGAGTAGCATGAAATAGTTGGAATTTACTTATTTTTGGAATTAATGTGGCCACAGTCCTTTTGTACACACTTTCCTGGAAGTAGACCCCATTGAATTCAGTGGAACTTACTTGTGAGTAGGCATGCCTAACCGTGGGCTATAGATTGCTGGATTCCCAACCCTACATAAATGATCCTGAAAACAGCTAACACCAGAAAAAAAATGTGGGTCTGATTGAAATGTGTGCTGCATTTAATTCAAAGGATAAAGTGTGCCAAACTAGCGCAAAATCTGGCATCTATAATTGCTTGAAAATTTAAGAATGCACATTGCTTTATGCACAAGCAAACCCTTAAGTGTTGCTTGTGCATAAAGCAATGTGCACTCCTGAATTTAGAAGCAATTAGAGATGCCAGATTTTGCATTAGTCTGGCACACTTTATCCTTTGAATAAAATGCAGCACACATTTCAATCAGATTCCCATTTTCATAAGCTTGGCCAAGGTAGTACACAACTGGTAGATTACATTCAGTTTGGTGGCTCACAAGTCATGCATACATGATCTCCAGGATCCCTCCACCCTGTTTCTTTATGTCAGGATGGCTGCTACACTGAAGAAGACATGGGAAAAAGAGCAAGACAGTATTCAAGACAAACAGGTATTTGGTGCAACATAAACATGTTTTACCTAAGCAGCCCCACAACAGTGCCACAAAAGCAGAAAAGACCCTGTAGTTTAGAATATACCTAGAAGTACTTGTCATAAACATTCAGTTCTAAATAAATGAAGATAAACCTCTAACTTTAAAAACTAGCCTATATATAATATCCTCTCCCAACAAACAACTTCCTTGTATTTATATTCAAAATACTAAAGACCCATATTTTCTCCAGTCCAAAGAATTTTACATGCAACAGAAAATTGTGTTTAAGTTGCTTCCAATGAAGATGCAGTTTGACACACTGAGAGCGCAATGCTAACCTGGAGTTAGGCCGGCACAAAGGCCACCGTAAAGCTCATTTGGACCATTCTCAGAGTCAGGAAGGATGGCGCAAATCTGTGTGCTGGCCTCTCTAACTCCAAGAGAGGTCCAAACACACTTTACGGTGTCCCTTGTGCCAGCCAAACTTTGCTGGCCTAACTGTGCCAGCCTACCTCCAGGTTAGGATTGTGCCCTGAGTGCCATATTGATTAACTACATGTGGTTGTGTGTTGCATTACTAGAAGTGCAGTGTGAAATTCCAGTTGCCAAACAGAAGATCTATGCATGGAAATGCAGTTCTGCAAGCGGTTTGTGTTCACAGGCTCCATACAACTGTGTTCTCACTGATACAAAATCTAGTGCAGTGATTTTCAACCTGTTTCATCTCACGGCACACTGACAAGGCACTAAAATTGTCAAGACACGTCATTAGCTTTTTTAAATAATTGACAAGGCACACTGCACTACTGGTGGTGGTGGGGGGTTCACATCCCCAAGTACCCTAGTAATAAGTGACATACCCCCAACTTCCCACAGCACACCTGTGGATCATTCATGGCGCACCAAACATGCCACAGTACAATGGTTGAAAATCACTGGTCTAGAAGCATGCTGCTCTGGTCCTAAGCAAAATAAACATGCAAAACTGGAGTATATCAGACATAAGAGTGCACAATTAAGGGCTTCATTCTGATTTGTTCTGGTTCGTTCAGATTGAGACTGCTTGGTGAAGAATATAGGTGTTTTTCAGGCTTCTCTGCACAGCAATTGAAGCTACAAAATATGGCTCCTCCACAGAGTAGAAATGCTGAGGCAATCCAGCCCAAATAGAGGGCAGCTCCCAATTCATATTTCCGAGCAATTTGGTGCGCCGGATTGTAGAAGTCCTTGATGATATTGTTGGCAACCCAGGAAACGGGAATCAACTCAATAACCCCAGTCAGAAGAAAAGTTAATCCAGCTGCCAACAAAATCTTGCTCTTCATTTGCTCATGGATGCCAGGACATCGGGTGCACTTCATGCCAACAATGGCAATCAGGAAGGCAATCACTGACAGCGCACAAGCTGCGCACATTAGCCCCCTGGATACTTCTAAGGCCAGTGGAAGGGCCAACGGAGACTCATAGAATTTGCACTGATGCTTGTTGATGTGGCTCACGCACCCCATCCAGAGGCCTTCCCAAATGGTCTCGAAGACGACAATGTTACTTCCTGTGAAGGCAGATACTTTCCACTGAGGCATCAGAGTGACAATGCATGTCCCCATCACGCCAATACTCCCAAGCAGTAGGGCCCCAGTTTGCAAGGCACAGCAAGCCATGTCACTCCTCAGACAATGACCCCCAAACCAACAATTTGCAGAGATTCTTTTCTAGAGACTTAACATCCGTTCGAAGAAGATGAGATGCTTTCCTTCATAGTTTTCTCATGCGCCAAATTATTTTAAGATTGAAATAATCTCTATCGCTGAAGACATAAAAAGAAATGCATTCCTTCCTAGGCTGAAGGAGCTTCTATTTATTTCTTCTGAAATTCCATATGAGTCAAGGCCTAATAAGTTTGCAGCCAATCAGAGGCGAAGTTGGAGTGAATCTAGGCATATGCTACTCAACAATGTTGTTTTTTTGCATTTTAATGTTGCTAGGATGCTATAATTACATGACTAGGCTCTAACTTTAGATACCCAATTACAGCACTGATTATTCTTCTTCAACAAAAAATTATTGCATCAGCGGCAAAGCACAACAGGTTAACCAGAGTGGGTGTTCTGCCTTGTAAACAAGGCACAAAATCCAGTCTTTGTGGCCAGTGACATTTATTTATTAATATTTTCATCTCGCCTTCCCCCCCATGAACAGGGAGCTAACATGAAATATACGCAAATCCAATCACAAAATTGAACAATAAAACAACCCATTAAACAACCAATCAAGGAGCAGCGGGCAATATTAAGACAATATATCAATGTAAAACAGAGAAGAAGAAAAAAACATGACATCGGTAAAACCAGTGGCAATAAAAGCAGCAATAAGAACAATCAAATAGAAAAGCACTAATGCAGCATTAACAGGCGCAAAGGAGTAAAACGTAATAAAATAATAAAAGAGCAGTAGAGATGTTAAAATGGATTTAAAAAAAACAGCAATAAGCATTAAAAGCAGCAGCAAAATGGGAATGAACAGTGGGGACATCTAACATCAAGACCAAAATGCCGGCCAAAAAAGAAGAACATCTCCAGGCAGGGGCAGTTCTCCAATGAAATGGCAGGGAGTTCCATAGCTGCTGTGCTGCAGCCAGAAGTCTTCTTTCTGTTTAAAATACCACCACCATCAGCTCTGTTGGGAGTTACACAGGTAGCAGAGCCCATCTCAGTGGCGCAGCAAAATGTGCAGAAGCAGGCAGTCCCATAGGTACTCTGGTCTCAAGCCATGCACTTTGCTTTGGCTTGAAACCAGTGCTTTGGGCTCCGAAACAAACCTGTAGCCATTGTAGCTGCTGGAGCCACAGTCTAACAGAACTGAACCACCACCATCCAGTAGCTACACAGACCTCCATGTTCTGCAAATTTTGAGACTTCTGTTTCAGGATTCAACACTCTGTTTCAACACCAGGGTGACGAGATAGAATGGAGGACAGAGTGCCTATACTTTTAACCACTGTATAGAAGAGGGAATTTGGGCAGGTACAGCTCAACATGGGTTTAAAAAGCCTCACCTTCCCAAATTTCCTCTTCTGTACAATGGTTAAAGGTATAGGCATTCTGTTCTCCTTTCTGTCTGGTCACTCAGGACTACACATAATTTAGGGGCACGCAATTGCCTATGATGAATTATGGAAGGTTATTTCCTGTCTCAAATTGTTCAGGGCCTCACTTAGCTCCACAGAGATGTATTCTTGCCTGTCTAAGACATGTCCCAAGAAAAGCACCCACTGTTCATCCCAGAAGGTGGAGTCTACCAAACACTTGCAGGTCCAGCTCACTGTGCCATTCCTTCTTGGTATGTTTCAAGGGCAATAGCCTTTTTATTTGTTTTGGCTTCAGGTTTCTGTTCTCCTCTGCTTAAAATGCTGTTGTATCAACACTGGACTCAGATTCATCATGACCTGTGACCACATCACACCAGTGTTGATTTGGACACTCCAACAAATTAGATAGGTCATGAAAAAGTGTCAATAGTAGCTGAGCAATACACTAGTAAGTGGCAGGAAGTGGAAGTTTACAAAGTGTAAGTCTTTTGAGGTAGCAATCCTAACCCACTTCCCAGCACTGACACAGCTGTGCCAATGGGACATGTGCTGCATCCTGCAGTTGGGGGCAGTCACAGAGGCCTCCTCAAGGTGCGTTTGTTCCCTTACCTTGGAGCTGCATTGCCCTTACCCCAGTGCTGGAAAGTTTGTTAGGATTGCCCCCTGAATCTGATTGGATCAGTTTGAACTCTACTTGGGCTGTGAGTATTCACACGTCCCTGTCTACAGCTCCAGTGAGCTCTTGTCCTGAGCATCACTATCTGGGACTCTAAGCCTTGGCTGCCAAAGCCTTGTCAGTATGAGAGATATGCCAGAAATGGCTGTTTGCTGCAAATAACTGCTTTGGAGACAAATTACAGTTTCAGAATCTATTTTGGGAGAAAGTAAGTGACATTGGAGGAAAGCGCTAACATCCTCATTGCCGCACGCCATGATCTCCATCAGGACTGAGCGTCTGTGACTGTTTTGTTGTTGAAGGGGATGAGTTGCTAGTTGGAAACAAGCCTCTAAGGGCACAATCCTAAACTGGAGTTAGGCTGGCAACAGTTAGGCCAGCAAAGTTTGGCTGGCACAAGGACCACCATAAAGTGCATTTGGGCCACTCTCAGTGTCAAAGAGGATGGCGCACACCTAACTGTGCCAGCCTAACTCCAGGTTAGGGTTATGCCCTAAAACCGCTTTTCCCAAACTCCTGCAAGGAAGTTGGGAGCACTGTAAGTATGTGTGGGGGAGGGGAGATGGCAGCAACATGATCCCCAGGGTCAGCAGCTGCTGGGTGGGGGAGGGATTTTTTCCAACTTACTTTGCCAGTGTCAGCCTCCGGAGGGGGACTGACGGACAAGGAGCCCCGCAGATGCCTCGTGAATCAAAAAGTGGTTTCTGATCATTTTTTTTTACTGTTTCTGAGCCTTGGGGAGCCCTGCAGAGGCATTTGTAGGGATCCCTGCACACACAAACCCTGGAGCCTGGTGCAGGCAGAAGTAAGTTGGACAAAAAGCCCTCTTTCCCCCCACCCCCAGCAGCAGCGTGATCCTAGGGATCACATTGCTGCTTTCCCCGCCCCTTAAAGGGGCAGGAACGAGTGCTTCCCTGGCTGGTGGGTAGTGACCCACCAGTTTGGGAACTACTCTAAAACATTTTAGGTGAATGTCAAGTGAGACTTTGAAGCTACTCACTGCCTTCTGCAGCCAGCAGTTACAAAATATCCCAAGTATTTATTTGAAGAATAGAAGGGGGCCCACACAGTTTAAGAAGGTGATGACACCATACTGAAATGCACTCATATAGCCTCAAATGATGGAATAATTACTGTTGTTGAACTCTTCAGAAAGAGAAGCAAGAAAGACAAACCAGAGGGAGGAGGGACAAATTCAGATGTTGTGTCAACCCCTCAAAAAAGTCAATATCAGAGTATGTTCTCCAGGATCCCAAATGATATTTGGGACTTGGTTTTCTCTTTATTTGTTCTTACAAGAAATTAAAGGGGGATATTATGATGAGTATTATGAGATGAAAAAACCTGGTGCCAGATTTGGGCAGCAAGCAAGGAGATTCTTTGGAAGGAACTTACTGGGATGCCCCTTGCTCTTCTTTCTGTTTTTTAGGTGGCTTAGAGGCTCTGTTGGGTTGCAAAACAAGGCAAGCACCTGGGCAGGAAGGCATACAGATCACAGCCCAATCCTAACCTGCATTGTATGCAGTGCAGTGCAGTGCAGTGCAGTGCAGTGTATCCAGTGCAGGTTAGGCTGGAGGTCTACTCAGGGTAAAAGGATTTTTTCCGCTTATGCCAGGTAAAGCTCCAGCCAGAGGCGGATTGCTTATGGGGCAACACATGGTGGCTGCCCAGGAGGAGGAGGAGCATCAGGACTGCCCCCAAGTATGGTCTGTCCGCCTGACCTTGCATTGGAACCACTCCTAAATTGAGTGATTCAAGACTTGTGGCTGTGGCACTGAGGGTGCCATGACACGTCATGTTGTCACCCTGACCCAGGCGCCCGTGACAGCTCTGGCACCAGCCTATCCCATGGATCTCCTTGGATCTGCTCCAGTCATTTAGCTGGTGCAAATCCAAAAGGCCCGGTGTAACACCACAAGGCCCCAAAAGGGGTTGGGATTTGGCAGAGGCCTGCTCCACTGTTCCTGTCCTTCCTGTTCTCGTCTCACCCCCTTCTGCCCTTCCCCATGCCCAAAACCGTCCCTGCTGTGCCTGCAGATCTTCAGTTTAGGACTGGGTTCTGAATCAATGTATTCTAACCCTTGGAGGTGACATCTTTCTACCTGAGTTCCTGGAACAAGTGCTTAGATCTCACTCTCACATGCAGTGGGTGATGGTCCCTTGAAAATGCAAACATTTGGAGACTGATGGAAGAGTTATATAAAGTGACTTTTCTTTACTCAGGCAGTACCTGTGGTATGTTTGCATTCAAGCTTTCACAGGGCTCAGCGACAGTATCAATGCAACTGGATTACCTAAACATCTCACTTATACTGCAATCACTTAATAATTAAAAGCAAGATATAACTGGTTTGTTTATTATTTAAAATGTATACCCTGCTCCTTCTCCAGAGATTGAAGGTAGAGTATAAATCTATCTATATACATTATATAAAATCAGACATGTGTGTGTATGTGTGTGTGTGTATGTGGTCCGCATTAGCTCTGGAACACCTGGAGCGGTTTACACCAAACTTGGTATGCATATGCTTTACGCTCTGGAAAGAAATACTGCGGGGGTAAGACCCCCCTAGCACCCCTAGGGGTGGGGGTGCGAAGGGGGTGCCACGTAAAAATACTCAAAAACGGCTGATATCAGTGTCGAATCCATCGTTTCCGGGGTCACCAAGATGAGTGGTGATGCTCCCGATGCCATTTGAGTCCACGTTCAGCCCCCATCGGCATGGGGGGTGAGACGGGGTGAACAATAAAATGTCCAAAATGACCAACATTAGTGTAAAATCCATAGTTTTTGGGGTCGCTAAGCTGATTGGCGACAGTCCCGATGACATTTAAGGCCAAATGTAGTTGAATAGAACGCACCCTTAAGGGTGGGGGTGGGAAGGGGATGACCTGTAAAAATAATCGCAAACAACCGATATTAGGGTCGAATCCATAGTTTTTGGGGTTGCTAAGATGAATAGTGACACTCCCGATGCTGTTTAAGTCCAAGTTCAGCCCCCATCAGCATGGGGGGTGAGAAGGGGTGCAAGATACTGTGCTTGGAAATAAAATATCCGCAGCACGCTGATGGTGACATGGAAGACACAATTTGATTTCAGATTTCAAAACTTATCAATCAATCAATCAATCAATCAATCAATCAATCAATCAATCACTAGTATTTATATACCGCTTTTCAACACAAAGTTCACAAAGCGGTTTACAGGCAAATAATAACATTAAAGTTAAATGGCTCCCTGTCCCAAAAGGGCTCACAATCTAAAAGAATGGAGAACACCACCAGCAACAGCCATGAGAAAGACACTGTGCTGGGGTGAATAGGGACAATTGCTCTCCCCCTGCTAAATATAAGAGGACACCACTTGAAAAAGTGCCTCTTGCCCAGTTAGCCCACTTCTAGAAATACTGTGGGGGTAAGACACCCGGAGCACCCCTAGGGGTGGGGGTGGGAAGGGGGTGAAATGTAAAAATAATAGAACACGGCCGCTATTAGTGTCGAATCCATAGTTTTCGGGGTTGCTGAGATGAACGGTGACACTCCTGATGCCATTTGTCCATGTTCAGCCCCCATCAGCATGGGGGGTGAGAAGGGGTGCAAAATAAAATGTCCAAAATGACAGACATTCGTGTCAAAGCCATAGTTTTCGGGGTCGCTAAGCTGATTGGTGACAGTCCCGATGACATTTAAGCCCAAGTGTAGTTGAATAGAACGAATAGAACTCTGTAGAACCTTCTGGAAATTTGTAGAAATCATTATGCCCTGGTCTTGGACTCCAGTCAAATACTTGCCATGTGACCAGGCGTAGTCACTGAATACAAGTCTAGCAATAACGTAGTAGATGCCTATGAGGTCGTCAATTTCCCATCAAACTTCCTAAACTCACTTGGTCTGGCTGCATTGCCACCACATCGTCTTTTACTTACAGTGGGATCTCCAATTATTTTACTACGGAACCTCGACCCGCCAAAACTTTGCAACGGCACAAGGCTGTGTGTCAAGAAGATGCTGGGTAATGTCATTGAAGCAACTATCTTAACAAGAAAGGGAGAGGGAGAAACAGTTTTTATCCCACGGATAACACTCATTCCCACGGATCTCCCTGTTCACTTTAAGAGATTGCAATCTCGAGAATTGTCACAGGGGCAGTCTATTAAGTACTGCGAAGTGGATTTGAGATCACCATGTTTCTCCCAAGGACAACTGTATGTTGCTTGCTCAAGGGTGGGTTCACCCAAGTATTTATGTATTCTTGCTCCTGGAGGTGAAACTAAAAACGTTGTTTATAATCAAGTTTTGAGTTAAATTAATATTATAGTGAATTTGTAAAAGGTTTCACTTTATAACTTTTATACTGTACTTATACTTTTAATTACCTGTACTTGAAATTACTTTGATTTTACACTATAGATAGAATTCATTCCTTTTCCTGTCTAATAGAAGCTTGGGATACATAAATACCCAGGCAACACTGGGTAAGGACAAGCTAGTAGCAACTAAAATAATTGCAGCCTGTGCGCGGGCCGGCCTGGGGAGGGGGGTGGAGCCAGGATCTGGTACTTAGGCCAGATCCTAACCTCCATCCCCGGGCCAGTCAGCCCTGATTCAGGCTGCTCGGATTTGTACCATTGATTTAGCTGGCACAGATCTGAGCAGCACCATAGGGATGGCTGGGGCTTATGTGGGGTGGGGGTAAAATATTTCCTTACCCTGAGGTGATCTCCAGCTGCTTCCTAACCTGCACTGGATACAGCGCAGGACAGCCAGCCAGCCAGCCTGTTCCAGCACAGGTTGGAATTGCAGCCTGATATGTCAGAAGGAGTGCTACCCCACCCAGCTCAGGTTGGGTGATCTCCCTCCATACTGTCCTGTGCTGGACCAGAGCATCCCCCAACCCTCAGAAGTTGATTTTCAGGGGCTGTAGTGAGGAGGAGAGAGAATGCCCCCCCCCCAAAAAAGAGGTTCCTTCCAACTGTACTTGTCAGAACTAAAGCCAGTGCACAGTTATTGTACATTATTGTACAATTATTATTGTAATAAAACATTATTGCCTGCTGCACGTTTTTTCCTCTTACAGGTACTGATCAAACTAGTTTTGCAGGGTTTTTTTGCCATGCTTCAAGCTGTACCTGAGGGATACCCAGATCTTCCTCCTAGAAGGAAGATGAAGACTGATTGCACAGAGATATTTCAGCTTGAGTGCCCATGATGCTGTAAACCTGCTAGCTAATACCTGCAATATCTCAACCCCCTTCTCATCGATCTCCCCCAACCCAGGTCCTTGCAGACATGTGCCTGAACACCAGGCTTTTAACCTGGGGAAAGGCAGTATGGATATCTTCTGAACAACTCTTCCCTGACCCTGGAGGCCTTTAGATGCCAAACCTCCCCTATGGGAATTAACAACTGTCACAGTGGCAAAGCTACATCACTGCATGGGAAGTTAAGTAGGTCTGGCTGTACGGGAGATCATATCTCATGATAATAACATGATAATCCATCTCATGGT
>JAJKFI010033048.1:0-19644 GCA_029204185.1 Lerista edwardsae | reverse complement strand
TAAATTAACAGCTGGTTCTATGATGTCATAGCCGGAGCTAAAAAAAACCCGAAGCCAGACGAGGTAAGCGAGTGGGCAGGGCCCGGCAATTTAACAACCGGTTCTGTAGAACCTGAGTGAACCCCCTGAATCCCACCACTGCACACAGCCTCTGCTACCAGCCTGGGACTACAGCTAAGAGTTACAACCTCAAACAGAGAAATGAACAGACTCTTAAATCTTAAAAAGTCCACAGGCTAAACTAGCCCCAACTACAGGGACCTATCCCAAAGCTATAAAGCTTAACTTTAAACTGGTAGAGTGCCCAAGCAGCAAAACTGAATTTAGCCTGGTTCCAAATATTCACAAACAAAGCTTACAGATTAACTATGATTTAATAATAAACAAGCAGTTACAAAACTAGGAAGGCATAAAAGAACCAACAGAGACTTTACCAAGATACATTTCAAAATAACAAAACGACTATATGCCTAACTCTAGACTAGGCTCTAGTCCATGCAAGGTGGTTAGCCTTGCTGGTTCATCTTGCTCTCAAGTCCAAGCAGGCAGCAGGTCCATGCTGGGCATCCTAGACAGGATTAGAGAAGGTGCTCTGAAGATCTCTGATGATCTTCTCTGATGGATCTTGATGGTGTTTTGATGGTCTAATGATGTGTGTTGTTCTGTACCCCCAAAACCAGGTATCTTTATATCCCCTCTAATATAATTAATTATCCAATCAGGATAAAGGTCAGACCTCTTCCTGATGGGATGTTCAGAGGTTCCATCCTGTTCAGAAAAGGTTATGTAAACAAAACACTAATTTTAAGTGATGGGTCTCAGATGTACAGAATCTTCTTAATTGCAGCACTAGCTGGATGGAACCTTCCTGATTAGGTACTTCCTTCCTAACCCTAGCTATGACCTCACACCTTTCTGCAGAAAACAAAGCAAATAGGAAATTATACTTCCTGATGAAATTACTTCAGGAAATGAGCTGATTATCATCAGCTGGTACCTTAACAGCTTTAGCTCTTTTTCATGAAATGGAGTCATGTTGACAAAATGGAGTCAAACCATGGCCTAGCCTTCTTTTGCTCTTTACACCCATGCAAGAAGCATTCTGCTGCTCTGATGGGGAAGACAAAGGCGAAGCACACTTTTCCAAAAACGATTAAATTCTTTTTTTACAAACAAATTTTAAAAATTCAGGTGGCAGATGGGGGCCAGAGAAGAGGGGGCAGCAAACAAAGTCCAACCACATCCCCCTCATTCCACTGGTGCAGACAGAGTCATCTAGGACAGGAAATATAAGTCATGCTGGGATTGTTCCAATGTGTGCCACATTTCCTGCTTCATGTAAAGAGCCCATGCAGAGAAGGGAGTGAGATCACTACATTCCTATCCTCAGAGCACAGCAATCTGGCAACTTCTAGTCTTTAAAAGAGCCTGGTGAAGGAAGGAGAAATTGGAGAACGCTTAGGGTGGGCTCACTGTGCTCCGAGGA
Source organism: Lerista edwardsae (assembly GCA_029204185.1). NCBI lineage: Eukaryota > Metazoa > Chordata > Lepidosauria > Squamata > Scincidae > Lerista > Lerista edwardsae. The sequence continues at coordinate 18,158 of JAJKFI010033048.1, read as the reverse complement.
TCAGAATGTAGTGAACCTGCCTGTTTTTCTGGCTCCTTCCTCTGCAGGGGGCTCTTCAAGCTAAACAGGAAGTGCTGAGCATGCTGGAATAGCTCCCAGAATGCTTTCTATTTCCTGCTTAAATTCAAGAACTTGGTGGAGGAAGGAGATTGCTCTGTCCTCTGCGTCCTCTGTGCAGACCAAGGAGTTTAGAATAACAGGAGACGACATGCCTTAAGAATTAATAGGAGCGAATTGAAGCCAGGGGGCGGGCTTAGCGGCCATGTTGGCATACTCAAAACAATCCTTATTCCAAGCATTTCAGATTGCTTTGCTCGTACTGTTTAGGACTGAATAGTTTACTCCTGAAATAAAAACTCACGAAAATAAAAACGTGTGACCGTGTAGAAACATTATTGGTAACCTTATTATGATTTAATATGCACTTACAAGGTTAAATTCCTCATAATTATATTACTGAACATACCTGACGAAATGCTACTTGCTATCTATTTAAACTCGGATTGCACTGTTTTGACAGACTTATTTTTGAAATCTACACAACCAAAAATAAAGTGTGAACGGGAAGGAAAGAAAAAAAAGGGGAGGGTGGGCAAAAATTAGATAAATATAGGAAAATTACATTAAAATCTCTTCATAACACAAGTAGTTGTCAATATGAGAGTAATTCTTTTTTACTTCTAGACTATTAAGAGTATTTTTTTAAACTTCTACACTCACCCCCCCCCCATAAAACAAATTCTGTTAATGTTCAGACTTTCGAAAATATTACAGTAGAAAATGGAAGGCGGGGAAAAAAAGTGTAAATGGGAAGGGGGGAAAAGGGGGGGAATATTTTTTTTCCCTTCTAGACCATTAACAGTGGGTGTCAGAAAATGGTGAATAAGACTGCTAGGAACAACAGGAAATTACACAGCTTCAAAAATAATGCACTCACTGTTTCAGTTAACGGTAGTTTTATTGAACCGACGTAATGTGAATACATGAATCTTTCCGTGGAAATTAAATCCCATTTTTCGTTCAGTGATTCGCACCCCCGTATGCAGAACACGCAGGCATGCTTAAAGAGGTTGAAATTAACTTTTACACACGTGCAGGGAGATTTTTATTCGTGAATTCGCTGCAATCCTCCTCCTTGGCGGCAATGATCTGAGTCAGCCATATTAGTATACCCATGGCTTCAAGAAAATGACATCATGTCGTCTCCTGTTATTCATACCTCCATGGTGCAGACTCTTTTAAACCAAGCAGGAAGTCCTGAGGATGCTGGGACCGCTGGGACCAGCCTCAGCATGCTCCACATTTCCTGGTTTTGATTCAAGGAGGAAGGAGCCAGGTAAGGCATACCAGAGCTGGAAAGATGGCAGTGCTATTGGGCTGCCTCAAGCAGCCGATAGCTTCAGCTAGCCCTGTTTTATACTGTCTGCTAATTGGAGGAGCTGCTGCTAAGAGAACTTTGAGGGCTGAATGCACATAATCTCAGCTAGGATATGTTTCTCTTTTTTCATTTCAAAAATATAGTAGAACAATGTTGATAAAGCACTTAAGAGTAACAAAGAGGTATTTATTGATGATCTATAGGAGCCTGTATACTAGAGGTTTAGCAAAGATTTGTGATGTATGTATTTTGCCAATAATTAGAATTAGGGTGCAATACATTACCGTCCTTGCTGGTCAGATCTATAGCTGCTAAGTTATATTTTACAACTTCCATGATTGCCTGTGGGTGATCAGGCTGCATATACAAACGATTTGTTTGTTCTGCACAAAGGCGTTATACCAGATGCATTACAATCTTGTTGTGCATATAACTCAGAAAAGAGTAGTAGGCAAGAGTTTATAGGGGGCTCTAAAAGTTATGCCAAGTTTAAAAATAATGGAAAAGGGTCCATATTATGGGGAAAACAGTTGAACCAAGAGGCTGAAAGAATACAAAAAACACAACTTGAAAGGCATTTGAAATATGACATTAACACAGTCGAGGAGTCGTTGAAATGTCAACGCATACATCTAGTTTTCTGGCAAAAGAGAAGACCGTATTATCTAAACTGCTGCAAAACCCCAGGAGAAAAAAAGAGTCTGGAGGACTTAGAGCAGCAGCGTCATCCTCAAATTAAGTTCCGGAACGCTAGGCGGGACTTACCACTTGATTGACAGGCTGTCCGTGACATGTCGCTGCCTGCCCGCCCGCTGTGCGGGCCCCCTCTGGTTGGCGCGCCCCTCTGCTGCTTGCCCAGGCACCCGGCGCACCCCCCAGGCAAGCGGGCACCCCCTCCAAAACCAGGGGTGCCCGCGCGGCGGGCGGGCAGGCAGCGACACGTCACGGACGGGCAGCCAATCTGGCGGTAAGTCCCGCCTAGCGTTCCGGAACATCGTTTGAGGATGACACCACTGACGTAGAGCCCAATCCTGTCCAACTTTCCAGCACTGGGGTAGCAATGCTAACAGCGTGTGTGCCACATCTTACAATGGGGGGATGTAGTCAGGGATACCTTCTCAAGGTTCCCTTTGCATCGTGACTGCACTGGCACTGGAAGGTTGCATCCGATTGGGCTCTCAGTGCCTTGATAACATTGCAGAGGTTTATTTAGTGCTTTTACATCTTTCAAGTGTCTTGCCCTCTCTGGTTTCAAGCAGGTGGTAAAAATCCTCCTGTTCCATAAACCTTCAGTTTGTTGCTATTAGCTGATACGTTTAGCTGCTGTTTCACTGTTTATATTTTTAATACTGCAATTCTATTGTTTTATCCAGTGGTTATTTATTGTATTGTTTTCTCCAGTGCTTATTTAGCAGCCCTAGGTGGACTTGCCCTAAAAGGCAGAGTACAAATATTGCAAATAGATTAAATGTTTTAATGCAAAAAGAAGCTTCCCCTTCCCCCCTCCCAAAGAGTACAATGACATCAGGAATAACTGGCAGAAAAATCTTGAAAAGTGGATAAGTATTAAAGTTACACCCCTCTTTTCCTGGCTATACAGGCCTTATCCTGGTCAGTTCTGAGCATTCTGAATGCTTTTCAGCATGCACAGGAAGATTCTGCCTTGGGTATAGTTATTGATTTATTTTTTGCAGAGACAGAGAGAGAGTGCAAAGGCCCATGGTATTTTTAGAAGGGAGGATCCTGTCTTTAAGAGCTAACAATATAGACACAAGGGAAACATGGGGGGGGGAGTTAGAGAGGAATGAACAACAGGAAAAGTATGTGCAGTTGTTTCAGTTGCATATACTTAAGCTTTAGTAAAGAAAGAGGACTATGGCATTGTGTTAAAAGCGTAATGGAAAAAGAGGGTTTGGGGAAGGGATTTGAAGGAAGTCAGGAGCAACCTATACATTGCAAGGAATGCAATGGAAGGTTCCGTTTCTTTTCACAATAGTGCTGGGGGACATCTGCAATGGCATGAAACTGTAGCAGGGGATAGAGGACCTTCAGCACTTATGAACCACCATAGCTTCTATTTTGATTGTGCACCGCCTGCAGACTACCTTAATTCAAAAGAGGTTTACGGAGTGCTAAAGGCCCCCTATTCCCCGCACCGCAGTTTCACACGATTTTGAATGCCCCCTGATCCTGTTGGAAAAAAGAAAAAAACCCTTACCAAGCTAATATATTCATTGTGTGATGTTGTTTGGCCTAACGATAGGAGGCATTGAGCAGGTGTTCTGGTTGAAAGTTCCTGAGGAGGAGCAAAGGAGAAAAGATAGTGTTGTTTGAAGGACTAAAACTTCGGACAGTTGAAGAAATGGTGAAGTTGGAGGAGCAAAGGTCAGGCATATGAGAGCATGGGGAGGCATGGGGAAATAGGAAAGCATGGGGGCCATAAGCTTGTGCTGGATACAATATAGTTTTCTATGCTTCCAAGTCCAACCCATTGAATTGGAAGGCTTATGAACCACAACTCCCCTGTAAGGATAGAATATTCCTGAGGAAGACACTTGGTCAAAACACATTGCTCAATAGTGAATCTCAACCAGTAAATGCTTCTTTGAATACCTGTTTGAGATTTACTTCTCTTTTGAGGTTTACTTCTGCAAACAGTTGCCCAACCGTGACATTTCTCATGACCGACTAGGGTCCACACATACTATTCTGCAGTGATAATAAATCATCCATAAGTAGTACCATCTTCTTAGGGAAATTCTTTAAGCTTTAAACACAAAAGTGTGTAGCTTTGCTTAGAAACAAACACGTCTTCAGAGCAGGTTCTTAGCATGGTCAGCATCCTACACTTTTGGGGACAAAGCATTGCCAACATATTAGGGAGTGTGTGTGTGTGTGTGTGTGTGTGTGTGGCTGGTGATTTGTGATATGTGGCTAATTTATACTTATGAAGCAACTACAAATGATTACTTTTTGTTGTTCTTTTCAAGACTACTTCACCAGACCTCTTGGACTGCATTTCTGCACTTTTGGGTGGGGTGGTGATGAATAGGGAGCAACCAAGTGATACATGCATTGTTCTGCTTGGTGGAGCTGCCTTAAAACAACAACTTCACAAATGTGTTTGTGGTTGCTTGAGTAATCCAGCCAGTCACTAAACTATATAGCTATAGGTGTTAATGCCAGGTTGGAATCTCTTCAGTCTGTCAGTGAAAACCAAACAAATATGTCAAATTGGGCCCAGTCCTTTCCAACTTTCAAAGGCTGATGCAGCTGTGCCAGTGAGACATACTCTGCATCCTGTTTTTTTTTTGGGGGGGGGGCAGTTACAGCAGCCTCTTTCAAGTAAGGGAGCATTTTACCTCAGGGCTACATTGGAGCTATATTGGTGCTGGAAATTTAGATAGTGGGTCTAAATCCTGGAAATTTGGATAGTGGGTCTAAATCCCACAAGACTATTCAAGACACAAGGAGCAGGAGGTATGGACTGATGGGTGAGTTGCCGGTAATGCCTGAAGCTAAGCAGGAGAATCCGTGTTCTATTTTTGGATGGGAGACAGAATGCCAGGCTGTGACAAGCTGCAGTACCTGTGGTGGCAGAACAGAGTCACTGTAGAGCTGATTAACCAGTGCGGGAATGTGGTGAGAAGGCCAGCCGGCCAAAGAACGGAGTCCAACCTTGAGGACCTGTCCAAGCTGAACCTACCATCACCCGCTGAAGCTCGATGTCACATGACCAGAGGAGAGAACCACACTATGAAGGCAACATTACATCTGGGACTGAGGATTCGGTCAATCTCAGAATACTGTATATCTGTAAAAAAAAAATACCAATATCTAGAATAAGCCAAGCCTTAAATTTATGCATTTTGTCTATCTTTCAGGACCTCTATTAACACATAGCCATCCCAAGGTCAGTGGATCATTTCACAAAAGCAGGGGGTTCCATGGGATCCATCCCAGGGACAGAAATCATACAAAGAAATGTATTGCATGAACAGATTGGCTTCCAGCATTGCAGTAAATCGTGAATTTATCTCTGAACACAGTAAGCTTTTTGTTGATTTTCATATTTGGGAGATATATTTGACAATATGTAGAGCAATGTCTGAGTTCTGCATTGGAGTTCTCTTTCTGACCCAGCACTGTCCAGCACTCCATCAACAAATCTTGAAAGCAATGCAGATCAGCCTGTCAGTCTGAAACTGCATTTCAGTCCGGAAGCTGAAATGCAAATTTACCCATCGTCTTCCTTGCTTGTTAATCATAGACAGCATGACAAAACACAGGACCCCGAGAGACCTAAAACTTCAGCACACATTACATGCAAAAACCTCCTTCCAGCTAGATGAACATAAGGTACCCTGCCTGACTTTATTTCTCTTCTCTTCATAAAATGTCTCTTTCAGTAAGACTTTATGTCAAGTAGAGGGCGAGTCAGTTACCCTAAACCAAAGTTCTGTGAGGCAAGAAACAAGAGCTACCCTTTTTATTTAATGCTATAGCTGAGATGAAAAGAAAAATGCAACTAGTTCAATGTGGTCCAAGCAGGGCCGGCTCCAGAAGTAGTGGGGTTCAATGTGGGACATTCCTGTGGGGCCCCTCACCCTTCTCACAGGGCCCCCACCCACCAAGAAAACTGCTTGTGGTGCCACACGCAGCACCTGGAAATATCTGGTGTGGTGACGTTATGATATCACCACCAACTGCTTCCAGGAAGTCCATTGTGGTCCATTCAGAGATAGGGGTCGGTGGGAGGGGCCCAAAGTAAAGCTGCTCTGCTCACCCCACTGACCTACAGTTCATAGACATCCTGGCTGCAGCAGCAGGCAATATAATATGCTCACAGTGCTGGTGCGGAGGCCCCCAAAGTGCAGGGCCCAATGTGATGACATTGGTCACATTTGTTTAAGTCCAGCCTTAAGTTAACTTAAGGACTTCTGGAAAAGTTATCCTTTACACACATGCCTGACTTTGGGAGTAAACCCCATTGAACTCTCACGGATTTAATTCTGAATAAATGTCCATAGAGTTGAGCAATAAGACTAATTATTGCCATTAAAAAAAATTGGTTGACTTTTATCAGTCACCTTACACATGGCCAATGCCTTGTCTAGTTTATTATCTGTCATTTAAATCTCACTTTATTATCACAAGTATTGAGATGTAAATATTCTCGCATCATTTGCATTCAGCTCTTTCCCTGCCCTTCTGTTTTCCAGTTTGCAGCAGGGTGGCAGGCAGCCACTACTTCAAATCAGATAAAGAAACCTTGATCAAGATGATACTTCTCTTTTAAAATGTATTTTAATTAGCAGTGCTTGTTCAGATAGCAGGCGTCATTATCTGAATCCGTAATGTAGCAGGAAAATAAATAGGCATGTAAGCTTATTAGCTCTGAAAGTTAGGACCAGAATTTTAAGTAATTCAAATAAGATTCCTAATTTTAGTGGCTAGCAGCCTCCCCCCTCCCCCGTTTTTTTAGAAAACTTTTCTTTTCCATAAATATTTAAGCAGGATAGGGTGAAAATGCAAATATAGGTCCACAGTACCTCTCAGGGCAGAATCAGCTTGGCAAAGAGTTACTGAACTCACGTTTGTTGAGGTGGACACATGGGGCCAATCGGGACGTGTAGAGAAAGACACTCAGGAAGAATGTCTGCTTAACCCTTCTACATCTGATAGTTCTCCCCTATATTTTTTTTAAGTTTTATTGTTTTTTATTAAAGGAAGGGAAAGGGGAAAAAAAAAGACATGGGGAGGGGGTATACAAAGGGAGCACACATAAGGCGATTGCTCCCTATAGTCCCCTAAGTTCTCCCCTATAAAAGCATCCCTAAACTGTTGGGTCTTTGTGTCAGCTAGACTCACTTCGGATTTTGGAACCCACCTGGGGAAAAATGAAAAATAGGCTGGCCAAACACTCATCTCCCACCTACTGATTCACCCCATCTCTGCATTCGTCATGTAAAGAAAAAAGGAATTGGGCATTGGGGCAGTAAAGGGAGCTCCACCGACCCAGCCAAGCTGCGGAAACGCCCAGATATGCTGGCCTCGTGCTGGCAGAATTCGACCAGCACGGGCGGTTTGCAAGGGGAAAGGCAGAGGGTGGAACGGGGTGGAGTCAGCAAGGGTGGGTTGGCCTGGGGATGGGGGGGTGGAGTGCAGATCAAGCTATTGGGCTAGATCCTAACCCAGGCCGTGTGAACCTGATCCAGGCGCTTGGATTTGTGCCATAGATTTTGCTGGCACAGATCTGAGCAGCCTTGTAGGGCTGGCTGGAGCTTACCCCAGGGCAAGGTGACAAATGTCTCCTTGTCCCACAGTGAGCTCCAGCCACCTCCTATACTGCACTGGATACAGTGCAGGCCAACCAGCTGCCTGTTCCAGCACTGTATAGGATTGGGCTGTTAATAAGTTAATGCCAGGTCCTCAACAGCTATCAAAGTGTGTTGAATGTGCAATCTTATTTATATAATTGGGGTTTTTTTTTATTGCTCTCCTGTTCACATCTCTGCCACAATTTAGTACTTTCATGGTCTCTCCTGCTGATTTTGTTAGCAATTGATAGCTCTCATCTTACATACTGTATGCCTTTGCGGGAACAGCAAGACCATGGTTCAGGCTGTTGGATGCACCGAGTGATTTATTCAGAGACAACTCAATACTCTGGCAAAATGTTATAGTAAGTGGCAATCTGAGATTATTGATACGAGAAAATGTGCATAAGTATGTGAGAGCAATGAATTAATGATGACAAGGGGTAGATAGTAAATGTTTGCTATTGATTTACTCTCCCAAGAAAAGTTCTAGGGCTGGTGTTATTCAAATGTAAAAATTTTTATTTATGCAATATGCCTGCCATTTTCAGCAACTAATCATATTGAGTAGCATGAAATAGTTGGAATTTACTTATTTTTGGAATTAATGTGGCCACAGTCCTTTTGTACACACTTTCCTGGAAGTAGACCCCATTGAATTCAGTGGAACTTACTTGTGAGTAGGCATGCCTAACCGTGGGCTATAGATTGCTGGATTCCCAACCCTACATAAATGATCCTGAAAACAGCTAACACCAGAAAAAAAATGTGGGTCTGATTGAAATGTGTGCTGCATTTAATTCAAAGGATAAAGTGTGCCAAACTAGCGCAAAATCTGGCATCTATAATTGCTTGAAAATTTAAGAATGCACATTGCTTTATGCACAAGCAAACCCTTAAGTGTTGCTTGTGCATAAAGCAATGTGCACTCCTGAATTTAGAAGCAATTAGAGATGCCAGATTTTGCATTAGTCTGGCACACTTTATCCTTTGAATAAAATGCAGCACACATTTCAATCAGATTCCCATTTTCATAAGCTTGGCCAAGGTAGTACACAACTGGTAGATTACATTCAGTTTGGTGGCTCACAAGTCATGCATACATGATCTCCAGGATCCCTCCACCCTGTTTCTTTATGTCAGGATGGCTGCTACACTGAAGAAGACATGGGAAAAAGAGCAAGACAGTATTCAAGACAAACAGGTATTTGGTGCAACATAAACATGTTTTACCTAAGCAGCCCCACAACAGTGCCACAAAAGCAGAAAAGACCCTGTAGTTTAGAATATACCTAGAAGTACTTGTCATAAACATTCAGTTCTAAATAAATGAAGATAAACCTCTAACTTTAAAAACTAGCCTATATATAATATCCTCTCCCAACAAACAACTTCCTTGTATTTATATTCAAAATACTAAAGACCCATATTTTCTCCAGTCCAAAGAATTTTACATGCAACAGAAAATTGTGTTTAAGTTGCTTCCAATGAAGATGCAGTTTGACACACTGAGAGCGCAATGCTAACCTGGAGTTAGGCCGGCACAAAGGCCACCGTAAAGCTCATTTGGACCATTCTCAGAGTCAGGAAGGATGGCGCAAATCTGTGTGCTGGCCTCTCTAACTCCAAGAGAGGTCCAAACACACTTTACGGTGTCCCTTGTGCCAGCCAAACTTTGCTGGCCTAACTGTGCCAGCCTACCTCCAGGTTAGGATTGTGCCCTGAGTGCCATATTGATTAACTACATGTGGTTGTGTGTTGCATTACTAGAAGTGCAGTGTGAAATTCCAGTTGCCAAACAGAAGATCTATGCATGGAAATGCAGTTCTGCAAGCGGTTTGTGTTCACAGGCTCCATACAACTGTGTTCTCACTGATACAAAATCTAGTGCAGTGATTTTCAACCTGTTTCATCTCACGGCACACTGACAAGGCACTAAAATTGTCAAGACACGTCATTAGCTTTTTTAAATAATTGACAAGGCACACTGCACTACTGGTGGTGGTGGGGGGTTCACATCCCCAAGTACCCTAGTAATAAGTGACATACCCCCAACTTCCCACAGCACACCTGTGGATCATTCATGGCGCACCAAACATGCCACAGTACAATGGTTGAAAATCACTGGTCTAGAAGCATGCTGCTCTGGTCCTAAGCAAAATAAACATGCAAAACTGGAGTATATCAGACATAAGAGTGCACAATTAAGGGCTTCATTCTGATTTGTTCTGGTTCGTTCAGATTGAGACTGCTTGGTGAAGAATATAGGTGTTTTTCAGGCTTCTCTGCACAGCAATTGAAGCTACAAAATATGGCTCCTCCACAGAGTAGAAATGCTGAGGCAATCCAGCCCAAATAGAGGGCAGCTCCCAATTCATATTTCCGAGCAATTTGGTGCGCCGGATTGTAGAAGTCCTTGATGATATTGTTGGCAACCCAGGAAACGGGAATCAACTCAATAACCCCAGTCAGAAGAAAAGTTAATCCAGCTGCCAACAAAATCTTGCTCTTCATTTGCTCATGGATGCCAGGACATCGGGTGCACTTCATGCCAACAATGGCAATCAGGAAGGCAATCACTGACAGCGCACAAGCTGCGCACATTAGCCCCCTGGATACTTCTAAGGCCAGTGGAAGGGCCAACGGAGACTCATAGAATTTGCACTGATGCTTGTTGATGTGGCTCACGCACCCCATCCAGAGGCCTTCCCAAATGGTCTCGAAGACGACAATGTTACTTCCTGTGAAGGCAGATACTTTCCACTGAGGCATCAGAGTGACAATGCATGTCCCCATCACGCCAATACTCCCAAGCAGTAGGGCCCCAGTTTGCAAGGCACAGCAAGCCATGTCACTCCTCAGACAATGACCCCCAAACCAACAATTTGCAGAGATTCTTTTCTAGAGACTTAACATCCGTTCGAAGAAGATGAGATGCTTTCCTTCATAGTTTTCTCATGCGCCAAATTATTTTAAGATTGAAATAATCTCTATCGCTGAAGACATAAAAAGAAATGCATTCCTTCCTAGGCTGAAGGAGCTTCTATTTATTTCTTCTGAAATTCCATATGAGTCAAGGCCTAATAAGTTTGCAGCCAATCAGAGGCGAAGTTGGAGTGAATCTAGGCATATGCTACTCAACAATGTTGTTTTTTTGCATTTTAATGTTGCTAGGATGCTATAATTACATGACTAGGCTCTAACTTTAGATACCCAATTACAGCACTGATTATTCTTCTTCAACAAAAAATTATTGCATCAGCGGCAAAGCACAACAGGTTAACCAGAGTGGGTGTTCTGCCTTGTAAACAAGGCACAAAATCCAGTCTTTGTGGCCAGTGACATTTATTTATTAATATTTTCATCTCGCCTTCCCCCCATGAACAGGGAGCTAACATGAAATATACGCAAATCCAATCACAAAATTGAACAATAAAACAACCCATTAAACAACCAATCAAGGAGCAGCGGGCAATATTAAGACAATATATCAATGTAAAACAGAGAAGAAGAAAAAAACATGACATCGGTAAAACCAGTGGCAATAAAAGCAGCAATAAGAACAATCAAATAGAAAAGCACTAATGCAGCATTAACAGGCGCAAAGGAGTAAAACGTAATAAAATAATAAAAGAGCAGTAGAGATGTTAAAATGGATTTAAAAAAAACAGCAATAAGCATTAAAAGCAGCAGCAAAATGGGAATGAACAGTGGGGACATCTAACATCAAGACCAAAATGCCGGCCAAAAAAGAAGAACATCTCCAGGCAGGGGCAGTTCTCCAATGAAATGGCAGGGAGTTCCATAGCTGCTGTGCTGCAGCCAGAAGTCTTCTTTCTGTTTAAAATACCACCACCATCAGCTCTGTTGGGAGTTACACAGGTAGCAGAGCCCATCTCAGTGGCGCAGCAAAATGTGCAGAAGCAGGCAGTCCCATAGGTACTCTGGTCTCAAGCCATGCACTTTGCTTTGGCTTGAAACCAGTGCTTTGGGCTCCGAAACAAACCTGTAGCCATTGTAGCTGCTGGAGCCACAGTCTAACAGAACTGAACCACCACCATCCAGTAGCTACACAGACCTCCATGTTCTGCAAATTTTGAGACTTCTGTTTCAGGATTCAACACTCTGTTTCAACACCAGGGTGACGAGATAGAATGGAGGACAGAGTGCCTATACTTTTAACCACTGTATAGAAGAGGGAATTTGGGCAGGTACAGCTCAACATGGGTTTAAAAAGCCTCACCTTCCCAAATTTCCTCTTCTGTACAATGGTTAAAGGTATAGGCATTCTGTTCTCCTTTCTGTCTGGTCACTCAGGACTACACATAATTTAGGGGCACGCAATTGCCTATGATGAATTATGGAAGGTTATTTCCTGTCTCAAATTGTTCAGGGCCTCACTTAGCTCCACAGAGATGTATTCTTGCCTGTCTAAGACATGTCCCAAGAAAAGCACCCACTGTTCATCCCAGAAGGTGGAGTCTACCAAACACTTGCAGGTCCAGCTCACTGTGCCATTCCTTCTTGGTATGTTTCAAGGGCAATAGCCTTTTTATTTGTTTTGGCTTCAGGTTTCTGTTCTCCTCTGCTTAAAATGCTGTTGTATCAACACTGGACTCAGATTCATCATGACCTGTGACCACATCACACCAGTGTTGATTTGGACACTCCAACAAATTAGATAGGTCATGAAAAAGTGTCAATAGTAGCTGAGCAATACACTAGTAAGTGGCAGGAAGTGGAAGTTTACAAAGTGTAAGTCTTTTGAGGTAGCAATCCTAACCCACTTCCCAGCACTGACACAGCTGTGCCAATGGGACATGTGCTGCATCCTGCAGTTGGGGGCAGTCACAGAGGCCTCCTCAAGGTGCGTTTGTTCCCTTACCTTGGAGCTGCATTGCCCTTACCCCAGTGCTGGAAAGTTTGTTAGGATTGCCCCCTGAATCTGATTGGATCAGTTTGAACTCTACTTGGGCTGTGAGTATTCACACGTCCCTGTCTACAGCTCCAGTGAGCTCTTGTCCTGAGCATCACTATCTGGGACTCTAAGCCTTGGCTGCCAAAGCCTTGTCAGTATGAGAGATATGCCAGAAATGGCTGTTTGCTGCAAATAACTGCTTTGGAGACAAATTACAGTTTCAGAATCTATTTTGGGAGAAAGTAAGTGACATTGGAGGAAAGCGCTAACATCCTCATTGCCGCACGCCATGATCTCCATCAGGACTGAGCGTCTGTGACTGTTTTGTTGTTGAAGGGGATGAGTTGCTAGTTGGAAACAAGCCTCTAAGGGCACAATCCTAAACTGGAGTTAGGCTGGCAACAGTTAGGCCAGCAAAGTTTGGCTGGCACAAGGACCACCATAAAGTGCATTTGGGCCACTCTCAGTGTCAAAGAGGATGGCGCACACCTAACTGTGCCAGCCTAACTCCAGGTTAGGGTTATGCCCTAAAACCGCTTTTCCCAAACTCCTGCAAGGAAGTTGGGAGCACTGTAAGTATGTGTGGGGGAGGGGAGATGGCAGCAACATGATCCCCAGGGTCAGCAGCTGCTGGGTGGGGGAGGGATTTTTTCCAACTTACTTTGCCAGTGTCAGCCTCCGGAGGGGGACTGACGGACAAGGAGCCCCGCAGATGCCTCGTGAATCAAAAAGTGGTTTCTGATCATTTTTTTTACTGTTTCTGAGCCTTGGGGAGCCCTGCAGAGGCATTTGTAGGGATCCCTGCACACACAAACCCTGGAGCCTGGTGCAGGCAGAAGTAAGTTGGACAAAAAGCCCTCTTTCCCCCCACCCCCAGCAGCAGCGTGATCCTAGGGATCACATTGCTGCTTTCCCCGCCCCTTAAAGGGGCAGGAACGAGTGCTTCCCTGGCTGGTGGGTAGTGACCCACCAGTTTGGGAACTACTCTAAAACATTTTAGGTGAATGTCAAGTGAGACTTTGAAGCTACTCACTGCCTTCTGCAGCCAGCAGTTACAAAATATCCCAAGTATTTATTTGAAGAATAGAAGGGGGCCCACACAGTTTAAGAAGGTGATGACACCATACTGAAATGCACTCATATAGCCTCAAATGATGGAATAATTACTGTTGTTGAACTCTTCAGAAAGAGAAGCAAGAAAGACAAACCAGAGGGAGGAGGGACAAATTCAGATGTTGTGTCAACCCCTCAAAAAAGTCAATATCAGAGTATGTTCTCCAGGATCCCAAATGATATTTGGGACTTGGTTTTCTCTTTATTTGTTCTTACAAGAAATTAAAGGGGGATATTATGATGAGTATTATGAGATGAAAAAACCTGGTGCCAGATTTGGGCAGCAAGCAAGGAGATTCTTTGGAAGGAACTTACTGGGATGCCCCTTGCTCTTCTTTCTGTTTTTTAGGTGGCTTAGAGGCTCTGTTGGGTTGCAAAACAAGGCAAGCACCTGGGCAGGAAGGCATACAGATCACAGCCCAATCCTAACCTGCATTGTATGCAGTGCAGTGCAGTGCAGTGCAGTGCAGTGTATCCAGTGCAGGTTAGGCTGGAGGTCTACTCAGGGTAAAAGGATTTTTTCCGCTTATGCCAGGTAAAGCTCCAGCCAGAGGCGGATTGCTTATGGGGCAACACATGGTGGCTGCCCAGGAGGAGGAGGAGCATCAGGACTGCCCCCAAGTATGGTCTGTCCGCCTGACCTTGCATTGGAACCACTCCTAAATTGAGTGATTCAAGACTTGTGGCTGTGGCACTGAGGGTGCCATGACACGTCATGTTGTCACCCTGACCCAGGCGCCCGTGACAGCTCTGGCACCAGCCTATCCCATGGATCTCCTTGGATCTGCTCCAGTCATTTAGCTGGTGCAAATCCAAAAGGCCCGGTGTAACACCACAAGGCCCCAAAAGGGGTTGGGATTTGGCAGAGGCCTGCTCCACTGTTCCTGTCCTTCCTGTTCTCGTCTCACCCCCTTCTGCCCTTCCCCATGCCCAAAACCGTCCCTGCTGTGCCTGCAGATCTTCAGTTTAGGACTGGGTTCTGAATCAATGTATTCTAACCCTTGGAGGTGACATCTTTCTACCTGAGTTCCTGGAACAAGTGCTTAGATCTCACTCTCACATGCAGTGGGTGATGGTCCCTTGAAAATGCAAACATTTGGAGACTGATGGAAGAGTTATATAAAGTGACTTTTCTTTACTCAGGCAGTACCTGTGGTATGTTTGCATTCAAGCTTTCACAGGGCTCAGCGACAGTATCAATGCAACTGGATTACCTAAACATCTCACTTATACTGCAATCACTTAATAATTAAAAGCAAGATATAACTGGTTTGTTTATTATTTAAAATGTATACCCTGCTCCTTCTCCAGAGATTGAAGGTAGAGTATAAATCTATCTATATACATTATATAAAATCAGACATGTGTGTGTATGTGTGTGTGTGTATGTGGTCCGCATTAGCTCTGGAACACCTGGAGCGGTTTACACCAAACTTGGTATGCATATGCTTTACGCTCTGGAAAGAAATACTGCGGGGGTAAGACCCCCCTAGCACCCCTAGGGGTGGGGGTGCGAAGGGGGTGCCACGTAAAAATACTCAAAAACGGCTGATATCAGTGTCGAATCCATCGTTTCCGGGGTCACCAAGATGAGTGGTGATGCTCCCGATGCCATTTGAGTCCACGTTCAGCCCCCATCGGCATGGGGGGTGAGACGGGGTGAACAATAAAATGTCCAAAATGACCAACATTAGTGTAAAATCCATAGTTTTTGGGGTCGCTAAGCTGATTGGCGACAGTCCCGATGACATTTAAGGCCAAATGTAGTTGAATAGAACGCACCCTTAAGGGTGGGGGTGGGAAGGGGATGACCTGTAAAAATAATCGCAAACAACCGATATTAGGGTCGAATCCATAGTTTTTGGGGTTGCTAAGATGAATAGTGACACTCCCGATGCTGTTTAAGTCCAAGTTCAGCCCCCATCAGCATGGGGGGTGAGAAGGGGTGCAAGATACTGTGCTTGGAAATAAAATATCCGCAGCACGCTGATGGTGACATGGAAGACACAATTTGATTTCAGATTTCAAAACTTATCAATCAATCAATCAATCAATCAATCAATCAATCAATCAATCACTAGTATTTATATACCGCTTTTCAACACAAAGTTCACAAAGCGGTTTACAGGCAAATAATAACATTAAAGTTAAATGGCTCCCTGTCCCAAAAGGGCTCACAATCTAAAAGAATGGAGAACACCACCAGCAACAGCCATGAGAAAGACACTGTGCTGGGGTGAATAGGGACAATTGCTCTCCCCCTGCTAAATATAAGAGGACACCACTTGAAAAAGTGCCTCTTGCCCAGTTAGCCCACTTCTAGAAATACTGTGGGGGTAAGACACCCGGAGCACCCCTAGGGGTGGGGGTGGGAAGGGGGTGAAATGTAAAAATAATAGAACACGGCCGCTATTAGTGTCGAATCCATAGTTTTCGGGGTTGCTGAGATGAACGGTGACACTCCTGATGCCATTTGTCCATGTTCAGCCCCCATCAGCATGGGGGGTGAGAAGGGGTGCAAAATAAAATGTCCAAAATGACAGACATTCGTGTCAAAGCCATAGTTTTCGGGGTCGCTAAGCTGATTGGTGACAGTCCCGATGACATTTAAGCCCAAGTGTAGTTGAATAGAACGAATAGAACTCTGTAGAACCTTCTGGAAATTTGTAGAAATCATTATGCCCTGGTCTTGGACTCCAGTCAAATACTTGCCATGTGACCAGGCGTAGTCACTGAATACAAGTCTAGCAATAACGTAGTAGATGCCTATGAGGTCGTCAATTTCCCATCAAACTTCCTAAACTCACTTGGTCTGGCTGCATTGCCACCACATCGTCTTTTACTTACAGTGGGATCTCCAATTATTTTACTACGGAACCTCGACCCGCCAAAACTTTGCAACGGCACAAGGCTGTGTGTCAAGAAGATGCTGGGTAATGTCATTGAAGCAACTATCTTAACAAGAAAGGGAGAGGGAGAAACAGTTTTTATCCCACGGATAACACTCATTCCCACGGATCTCCCTGTTCACTTTAAGAGATTGCAATCTCGAGAATTGTCACAGGGGCAGTCTATTAAGTACTGCGAAGTGGATTTGAGATCACCATGTTTCTCCCAAGGACAACTGTATGTTGCTTGCTCAAGGGTGGGTTCACCCAAGTATTTATGTATTCTTGCTCCTGGAGGTGAAACTAAAAACGTTGTTTATAATCAAGTTTTGAGTTAAATTAATATTATAGTGAATTTGTAAAAGGTTTCACTTTATAACTTTTATACTGTACTTATACTTTTAATTACCTGTACTTGAAATTACTTTGATTTTACACTATAGATAGAATTCATTCCTTTTCCTGTCTAATAGAAGCTTGGGATACATAAATACCCAGGCAACACTGGGTAAGGACAAGCTAGTAGCAACTAAAATAATTGCAGCCTGTGCGCGGGCCGGCCTGGGGAGGGGGGTGGAGCCAGGATCTGGTACTTAGGCCAGATCCTAACCTCCATCCCCGGGCCAGTCAGCCCTGATTCAGGCTGCTCGGATTTGTACCATTGATTTAGCTGGCACAGATCTGAGCAGCACCATAGGGATGGCTGGGGCTTATGTGGGGTGGGGGTAAAATATTTCCTTACCCTGAGGTGATCTCCAGCTGCTTCCTAACCTGCACTGGATACAGCGCAGGACAGCCAGCCAGCCAGCCTGTTCCAGCACAGGTTGGAATTGCAGCCTGATATGTCAGAAGGAGTGCTACCCCACCCAGCTCAGGTTGGGTGATCTCCCTCCATACTGTCCTGTGCTGGACCAGAGCATCCCCCAACCCTCAGAAGTTGATTTTCAGGGGCTGTAGTGAGGAGGAGAGAGAATGCCCCCCCCCAAAAAAGAGGTTCCTTCCAACTGTACTTGTCAGAACTAAAGCCAGTGCACAGTTATTGTACATTATTGTACAATTATTATTGTAATAAAACATTATTGCCTGCTGCACGTTTTTTCCTCTTACAGGTACTGATCAAACTAGTTTTGCAGGGTTTTTTTGCCATGCTTCAAGCTGTACCTGAGGGATACCCAGATCTTCCTCCTAGAAGGAAGATGAAGACTGATTGCACAGAGATATTTCAGCTTGAGTGCCCATGATGCTGTAAACCTGCTAGCTAATACCTGCAATATCTCAACCCCCTTCTCATCGATCTCCCCCAACCCAGGTCCTTGCAGACATGTGCCTGAACACCAGGCTTTTAACCTGGGGAAAGGCAGTATGGATATCTTCTGAACAACTCTTCCCTGACCCTGGAGGCCTTTAGATGCCAAACCTCCCCTATGGGAATTAACAACTGTCACAGTGGCAAAGCTACATCACTGCATGGGAAGTTAAGTAGGTCTGGCTGTACGGGAGATCATATCTCATGATAATAACATGATAATCCATCTCATGGT